>WOGN01003417.1:0-15301 GCA_015342105.1 Leptinotarsa texana
TTTTTGTCCTTTCTATTAAACAACTACCAAGTTTTATTATGTGTGGTAGGTTTGCATCTGTCAACAACCTGTCATTCAATGAATCGATTAAACATTTATCGAATCAGTTCTCCTTCACAATAACTGAGGATACGCTACAAAAACACACTTTTGTCTATTTTCCACGCTATTTCTTTATTGTGACTAGTTTCGGCTATTACACCATTTTCAAAGCTTGGAAAATAGACAAAAGTGTGTTTTTGTAGCGTATCCTCAATGAACATGAATTTCCACAAAATAAACAAGTCGTCAATGAAAGAAGTGATGTAGTTGAGTTATTTCTGGTGAAATGTTCATGGATTTGCCCATTTCTAAGAATAATTGAATTTTTTTTATAACTATAAACTATAACGAATGAATAATGGCCTGCAGTGTTCACTTATAGATATGCACCAGCCAGAATTCTGATTACCTTTTTCTGGCTAATAAAAACTTATCAGCTTTAGCTGATAAGTCAGCTGTTCAAGACCATCGGAAATTACTGAATGAATTAAACTGTGGAATAAAAGCTTGAGAAAGCTGTTTGTTTTAACTAACAAAATGAATATGTTTACTGTGCTTCAGTAAATTTTATCAATGATTTTTCACGTTATGTATTGATGTGTTTATCTTTTCCTGGTGACTGATTGATTTTCAATCAACATGTTTATTTTATTTTCCATTATGTTCGGTCTTATTCCAATTACACTGCTTGTGTTCAGCTATTTGCAACTTTAGAGTAGTGGGCTTCTTTAGGCTGTTTTTTTCTTTAGAGAAATAACCACGAGAGTAAATAGAAGTGTAAATAAGGTTGGGGTTTGTTGACAGGTGTGGAATTTATAATATTTAATTACACCCACATTATTTTAGCTCTTGTATCAAATGTAAACTTTATATTATAATGAGGTGCTTCCTTTTATATTTCAGGTTGTTCGACACGGATGTATAAGAGACCATTTGAGAGAAACACTCCTTGATATGGTCATGAGAGAACGAAGAGGAGAGAAAGTAGACCGTATATCCATAAAGAATGCCTGCCAAATGTTAATGGTTCTCGGTATCAATGCTAGATCAGTATATGAGGAAGATTTTGAAAGGCCCTTCTTGCAGCAGTCTGCAGAATTTTATAAGGTTTCATAATCTTAAGTTACTAATAATTTTGTCTTTCAAATATCTTAGCAGTCATCAAAAATAATTCAGTAAAGTGTTTCGCAATTTGCTATAGGATTTCTGTAGTTCTTCAACTCATACATGATGTGTTCTTTGAATTGTCTTTAATAACATTTGTTGTGTGACCAAAATCGTTTTCTCAATTGCCACTTACGTGAAGTACAGAGTCAATTTCTACTCTCAGACTGAAAAAGTGTTATTTCTTCATATGTCCAGTATATTTCGATATATATATATTTCAATTGATTTGCAGGTTGAAAGTCAGAGGTTTTTAGCTGAGAACAGCGCATCTGTATATATAAAAAAAGTTGAAGCTCGTATAAATGAAGAGTCCGACAGGGCCAAGCATTATTTGGATGAGTCCACGGAATCTCGAATTGTAGAGGTGGTTGAAGAGGAGCTGATCAAGAAACATATGAAAACAATCGTGGAGGTAAAATTATTTTTAAAATCTGTTTTTCCGTTAACCAGCTGTCGCACCCCTACAAGCGACAACCCTCAGAAGTCGAAACTTTTGTGAGCTTTCCTAAAAATTAATTATGCAAAATTTTGGTAAGCCCTTCCAATTTCATGAGGCATTCAATTAACGGTGTTGTATAGGATATTCACGTTAAGAAGAGAACGACGTCATTTTTGCTAATTTTGTATATCCATCATAACAACTTTAACATTGACAACGAAATGCGTTAAATAGCTATTAAACTAGTAAAATTTTATTTTGTAAGTACATTTAGATGTAACCGAATCGAAAAATAATTTCTTTTGATAAGACCTGCTTATATTCAATATGCTTAAAGCATTGTCGAAACATTCTCAACAAAGTTGTATTTCAACTAAGTAAATCAATAGTAAGTAAAGTTAATAGCAATAAAACAAATCAATAGTACAAAAAAATTTGAAAGTTCGAAGTAGTGCACATGTTGACAACGCCGTAACTTGTCATCTTGTGACGTCATTATCTTCTTAACGAGAATATCCTATAGCTGCTAATTTATGAGGTAATAATTACTGTGATCACGATATTCCAGAGTTGCTAGTTTTATGATTTCTTGGAAAACGTTACCTCGGATAGAACAAATAGGGTTGAACTGTCCATTGAAGTTTGAAGGTTATATTGAATAGCTATTTTTGATGCAGTTCTTCTTGGCCATATTTACATACAGAGTACAATTGGCAGGTCAAAAAAGTCGCTGACAGTCATGAGAATATAAAAAGTTTACGTTCATAGATAAAAATTAAAAAAGTAAAGAATATAGGTACAAAAAGAAATTTATATTATATGTATTTACACATTAAAAAACTTAATTGGTGAAAATTCAGTGTATGGATTCCAATGTTAGAAAAAAATCCTCTTTTTAAAGCTGTTACAGCTACTGATATATTTTGGCAAGTTAAACTGTTTTCAAGGTCTAATTTTTTTGAGTCGCTCAAATGAAAATGAAATATGATAAACGTTTGACAAAACTGTTAGAAAATGTTCCCATCTGTTGATCCATTTTCTACTTCATTCGAGAATAGTCTAGTAGCCAGTCTGCCATTTTCAAAATGGATAACTTCTTTGAAAATTTGTTTTCCGAATAATGATTTGAGAAAAAACCTTCCACTTCTCCCACTGTTGTAGAGATGTCACTATTTTATCTATAAAGTATTGAGTTATTTGTGGACATAATGTCTTTTTATTGTCTAATCCATACTTTCCTATTAACATTATTCTATCTTCCATTATTATAATTTGGATGTAATGTTACTTCTTTTCAGATGGAAAATTCTGGGGTTGTACATATGCTGAAACATCAAAAAACCGAAGATCTCGCCTGTATGTATAAACTGTTTGGGCGTGTAACAGATGGTTTAAAAACAATGGCAGACTGCGTAAGCCTTTATCTGAGAGAGCAAGGCAAGGCATTGGTCCAAGAAGAAGATCACCAAGTAGCGACCAATGCAATAACTTTTGTGCAATCACTTTTAGACTTGAAAGACGGATTCGATCACTTCCTCAAGAATTCGTTCAATAACGACAAAATATTCAAACAGATGATTGCCTCCGATTTCGAACACTTCCTCAATCTCAATCCAAAATCCCCGGAGTATCTGTCTTTGTTCGTTGATGACAAACTCAAGAAAGGCGTGAAAGGGGTGAGTAACATTTTTTTTAATGCTTACTGTCTTGATACTTTTCTTCTGAATTGTTATTTAAAAACGTTTATTATTTCAGATGTCGGAACAAGATATAGAATTAGTTCTAGATAAATCAATGGTACTGTTTAGGTTCCTTCAAGAAAAAGACGTATTCGAACGGTATTATAAACAGCATTTGGCTAAACGGTTATTACTCAACAAATCTGTCAGTGATGATTGGGAGAAAAATATGATCTCGAAGTTGAAGGTGAGTACTTACTTTTCTATTATATTGCTATTTGAAGACTTATTGTTTTTGAATTTCGTGATTATTTTATAAGTAGTACAAGTAGAGAGTAGTGCAAGAGAGACGTATAAGAGGAAAAGGGAGATATTAAAATGGCTTCATACGCAAAGTAGAGAAAGAATGGCATAGAGAGTGAAAGCAAGAAAGAAAGGTCGGTTGAGAGTTAGAATGCAGATGAGAATAAAGTAGAAGCAATAAAAAATTGGGAGGGGTATAAATAAATAACTATTTACTAGTTTTTGGGAAAGAACGTTTTTGGCTATCTACTTCTCCATCTTGATACAAATAAAAGAAAGATGAGGGAATCTTCCAAAAAAAGGAAGGAAGTAACTCTATACATGGAGGTGTAGATCATCCAAAGAAGTAACTTTCAGCACAAAATATACACTTAGTAGTGATACGGGCATTGATTACAAAGAAACCACTCCAAATTTCTACACTTTCCATACTTTGCTAGTAATTGTGAAACCTTAAAAAACATCACATTTTGTGGATTAATTTTGTCACAA
This sequence comes from Leptinotarsa texana, assembly GCA_015342105.1. Taxonomy (NCBI): domain Eukaryota; kingdom Metazoa; phylum Arthropoda; class Insecta; order Coleoptera; family Chrysomelidae; genus Leptinotarsa; species Leptinotarsa texana. The sequence goes on from WOGN01003417.1 coordinate 4,123, forward strand.
CTCTTGTGTTATATTGATTCCCATTGTAAATTATTGAGAATTTGAGTTTGTTACTCTCAGTTGAAGTGTCTATTACCGAAAATGTTAGAAAACAAAATGGCGAGGAAAAAAATCATATAAACTCGGGAATTGAACAAGGACAATTTTGGATGGCCTTGGTCACAATAAATGTATAGGTTGATTAGTTTTTCCCATGATATCTTTCATTATACAACCTAGCGTTCGGTGGAGAGTAAAATTTCATATTCAAAAACACAATTATGTTGTTGGGCAAAATGACTCGTAAATGAGTGACTATTGTGAATAACGGTTATATTATTTAAAAAGTATTTGTGTCTTACAGTCATTTTGATAAAGGTATCTATTATATAAAAATGGATGTTGGTTGTTAAGTGATAAACTTCTACATCGTTCAACCAATCTTGATGAAACTTGACATGTATAAGTAATTTTTCATAGAGAAGGTTTTTAGGATATCAATTTTTCTGCAACTCGCCACTAGATGGCGCTGTAGAACAATTTTTTGAAAGCACTGTTCTATAACGCTGCGCACGCCTAAGTTCGTTGATTCTGTCAAAACATTGGAACAGCTGCGATACAGCAACTTAGTACTAGTATGATATATTTACTTTGTAGGATTTTCAGTGTCATTTTATAAGAATCGTAGCCCAAGGATTCTGAATAGGTACCTTATTCTTCAACCTTATTCTCTTCCGCAGGTGAAGAGATAATGAAGCTTGAAGATTTTAGGAAGTTCTTTGCATTTTTTTGTCTCCAAAATTTTGAAAGCTGAGCTAATGTATTTCATGATTTATATAAATGTGTGGTTGATGTAATAATTCCAAGCAAAACATTTTTTTTTTTAGACGGAGTGTGGTTGCCAGTTCACCTCGAAGTTAGAAGGAATGTTCAAAGACATGACAGTGTCAAACACGATAATGGAAGAATTCAAGGAGCACGTCTCGAAATCAGAAGTAGGCTATTATTATTTTTATCCCATTACAATTATATTGGACGCTGTTTTGTTTTCAGACAAATTTGGGGGGAGTGGATTTATTCATGCGGGTCCTGACGACTGGTTTCTGGCCTACCCAGAGCGCGACTCCGAAATGTCACATACCAGCTGTACCGCTTGCTGCCTTCGAATGTTTCAGAAGGTAATTAGGCTAAATGTTTCAATTATAATTAGATTATGAATTCATTTCAAGCATTGGAAAAATGATAGTATGTAAAATTATTCAGTGAACTGTACCCTGTGACACAACAAATATCTTTTTGCAGATTCTCTTATTGCCTCTTATAGCAGAGGCAACATTTGTAGTTTAGCTGTCAGCAATTAGTGATGTTGATTAATTTTGTTAGAAATGGAAATGTTTTTAAAAATTGTGTAATTATTATCATGGATAATATTATTATTTTGTATTGTAACGTTACAGGTTTTATTTGGCCAAACATAGCGGTCGTCAATTAACACTACAGCCACAGCTGGGTAATGCCGATCTCAACGCAGTGTTTTTTGGTTCAAAGAAGGACGACAGTGACAAAGATGGAGCATGCTCGTCTTCTACCAGCTTGATATCGTCCAGAACAGGACCAAGAAAACATATAATCCAGGTATCTACCTATCAAATGGTAGTGCTGATGCTATTCAATAACCACGACAAACTCACCTACGAGGAAATACTGAACGAGTCTGACATACCAGAACGCGATCTCATCAGAGCGCTGCAGTCCCTCGCCATGGGAAAAGCGACTCAACGTATTCTCATCAAAAACCCCAAGACCAAGGAAATCGAATCCTCTCACGAGTTCTACGTCAACGATTCCTTCACTTCAAAGTTGCATCGAGTGAAAATTCAAACGGTAGCTGCCAAAGGAGAAAGCGAGCCGGAACGTCGTGAAACCAGGAATAAAGTCGATGAAGACAGAAAGCACGAAATAGAAGCCGCCATTGTTAGGATTATGAAGTCGCGGAAACGGATGGCACACAACATCTTGGTTACCGAAGTGACGGAGCAGCTCAAGAGCAGATTCCTGCCTTCGCCGGTCATCATCAAAAAGAGAATAGAAGGTCTGATCGAGAGGGAGTATTTAGCTCGGACGCCCGAGGACAGAAAAATGTACACTTATGTTGCATGAACTTTTTATTTTTTGAGTGAAGTGTGGGTTACTTTGAAACTTTGGATAGACATTCAGTGAATCCTCATAGCTAATTAATATTCATATAAACGTAATATTAATTAAATTATTCCAAACGATTTTTATTTCACTCTCTAAGTTGTAATTTTCATTGACATACAAGTAATTTTCTCTGTCCAAAGATGTACGAGGAAATTTTTTGAATTGTAAAGATAACATGAAAAATTATTTTGTTTTGTCAAGATTCTATCCGTTGAAACACTGAAATATTATATTTGGAGTTTTGGATATGTCTTTTGGCATTTGTATTATGAGAATTAACTAGTACAGTTAGTTATTTGATTGGTAAAATTTCTGGAAAATAATTTTGTAAAATAAATTGATCACATTAAACCTGAATGTAGACGTTTTTTAAGCCCAAAAATATCATACTTATTCCTATAATCGAACAGCCTTTTTATGCCTATTGAAATGAACAGTTATACAATTACTTTACAACATATTTTCAATAAACTATCTTGATTGCATCCAAGTAAAAGTCCAGGATCAGATGTAGTAGTAGTATTTTTATTCATTTCTATTATAATGTGCAAACGTTCGATAAGAATATAATAATACATTATGTAAGTGTGACTACAAAGTAATAAATAATAATATATAGTCATTTTAAAAAAGTCAGTATAACATCAATAATTTATAAAAATTGAAAATGAGAAGTACATGGATTTCAGAAAAAATAAATGAACGAAACTTTAATAAGTATAGATACAGATGCATTCAATACACATATTCAAAATTTTTTTAATGTGCTGCAATAACGCTAGGTTGAAACTATGAATACTTTCATTCTCAAAGAATCGGGCAGTTTGTTAAATTACAATGGTCCTATGGAAAACAGATTGTTCATTGCTGACCCTGAGTTTGTCCTGGATACATGGAAGCTTATACTGGTTCTAGTGCCATATTGGTGAACTTCGTTGTTGAATTTGAGTTGTAGTAGCTAGGTCGAATAACCTTTATTATTTTGAATATAAAAACTATACTTAGTTAATAAGATCTGTTTGAGATTGATAACCACTGAAGAGAATCGAGCATAGGCTCGATATAAGGGTAAGTCGATTGCATCTCAGAATTATAGGCATACCTGTTTTGCACATTTTGATTCAGAAGATACAATAATGCAGCACATCAAGTCAAAACGTGACTGAATTATACAGTTGTAAATTGTGACTTTAATACCGAGATATGGGGCTACTCTTGAAGAAACGAATGCATGACTATTGAGTCATTGTTCTATCAATCATAAAACCTAGATATTTCATCTGTTACAATCTCAAGATATTCATTTCCTATTTTGATGTTCAATGTATCATAGTCAACTTCATTCAACTTATATTCAGACCCAATTATCATCATTCTGCTTTTATTTACATTTAGGGGGAGTTTATTGCTCAGTAAATATTCAACAGTTCCATTTATTACATCTTGCATGTCCCCTACTGCATCATTCTACAGATTCGAATTAAAAATAATCGATAATTTGATTATCATAATAATTCGAGATATCGAATCGATTATCACAATAATTCGAATTAATTTTTATATTATTCGCAATCACATATCACACGTTTGATACTATCGGCGGCTGACGTAAATATGACAGTAATTTTTAAAGTGGTTATGTTTGCAAGTACGAATTGTAAATGGTATTAGAACTGCAACTACTTTTTTATTTGTCATATATATAAGTCAACCACTGATAGTTCCAGAGCCAATCAAGGATGGATAAAGAAATATATGAATAATAATTCAGGAAGGATGAATAGGGTCGGCATTAAGATATTTTCAAAAATATTGAAATTGAACTTTAATAAAAAGTTCAAACATAAAACAGAATGAAAAGAATCAACAATAGATTAAAAAATAAAACTTAGCAAATTAAATAAATTCTCAATATAAAAATCAAATAAAACATTCTAAGGCAGTTAAAATAACAGTTCAATTTAATAAGGTACAATTCATATACTATTTAAAAAAATAATTTTATCGAGATGTTTGGGAGTTTTCTTTGGACACGGCTCATTTTTTGATCGACATAAATTAAACGAATGTACGGCACGACTCGATACTTATTATATTACTCCTAACAGTGACCGTATCTATAAATGCGTAAATTAACAATGTCTATTGAGTGATTCTCCTGCGCATTGCGAATGATTTATAATTCGATTATTCATACAATTCGATTACCAAAATATTTTGATTATGCCCATCACTACTACAGATTAGTTCTGTGTTCTGTGACTCTACTATAGGTTTGTTCTGGTTCTACGAGATTCAGGTTCTAGGACGTCAGCATCATGCGCAGTTGATATAGAGCGTACTGGTTTATTGAGGATAAGTTCGGATTGATGAATCCTCTGTTCTGGTTTCGACTGAGAAATGATCATAAACTATCTTGAACCGTCCCGAATCGTTTTTGCTCTCGAGGTTGAACTGCTGAGATATGTTCTCGTTGCTCATGCGAATTCATGTGAACATTTGTTTGGGCTATTTTCTGGGATTTTTTTTTTATTTATTTGTTTCAAATGATATTTGAGGTAAGATTACATTTGAACTGACTACAAGGATACGCTACATAACAAAATGGACATAATCAACAATAATTTCTCGTCTTCATCTCTTCATATATACGATAGGTGGCACAGTGGTATTCTCAAAATGCGTTCTGCTTTGTCAGGCGCAGAAAATTTTTTTGGGGGTCACGGCTCACAACCTAGAGTATAATAATAATAACATAGCAAATAATACCTTACAAAATAAAGGATGACAAAACAATTTTTTTGAAGTACCTACATTTCAAGTACCCGCGTTTTACCTATCTAATTAATAATATATGTTTACCTGAGTTAGTAATGTATGAAATGACAAGCTTATGTCCCAAAATGTCACCTTAATTTTGACGGATCATTGTTGAGTATACGCATGGAAGGACCGATGCTTCGTTCGTTTCCTCGGTGGACTTACTCGCGAACAAAACCTCGTCTTACCTCATTCCTCTTTTGCACATATGAATACGCGCCTTAATCCCTCGGTATAGATATTACAGTTTAGTTTATAATACCTATGTCAAAAACATATACACGAAATACCAAAAGAAAAGACCAAAAAGCCGACGCAGGACACGACAGAACACAAGACAAGTCATCCCGTTTTCCCTCGACCAAGACACAGTATCTATGCTGTGACCAAGCTTTTTGTTTCATAACGCTCAGTTATGACAGAAAGGTTGTTCTGGTTCCAACATTCGAAAATGTTCGGAAATTGGGCAGGACATGATGAGAAGAATCAAAAAATTTCCAGACAGTCCGAGATAGTCGCGGATACTTGGTTAAGCCAAGAACGCATTTTGAGGAGACCATTGCCTGCGTCATCTATCTTATATATGATGTGTTTCAATTTGGCATCAGTTTAGCCTCGAAAAAAAAAATTACGATTTGTCAATCCGAACATATCGTTAAAAAACCAGAACGCAGTAAATACTCTTTGCTTATGGTAAACTGCGCCACAGCATAGACATAGGCTGCGCCTTAACGAACAGGAAACAACGACTATCCAATAAGAGAGAGAGAGAGAGATATTGAAACCATAGTATTTTTTGAACCTGTGTGTTGGTAAACTTGATTGAATTTGGCGTTTATTCAGAGGTCATTCATTTTCCGTCATTTTGTGACCATTCTACGCTTCGCCGTTAGCATTTTCACAATTCGTAAACGTTTTTGTACAATTTTTTAGAATGAGTGCTCAGCTATTATTCGCGTGTTCTCGTTGTTTTGCTCGGCACCCCTTTGAGGAATTATCTGCTGGGCAACAGCTGTGTAAAGTAAGTTTGAATCAAAAGTTATTCTTGCCTAGATTTCTGGCTCAATTTTTCTAAACACAGAAGAATGCATGAATATTACAAGTTCGTGGTACTAGGTTACTTTTTATTTGAACAATATTTGATGTATATGGAAGTATTTGGTGAAAGTAAGACAATTATTTATTTTCTTCAATTAGGAGTGTCGTGGGGCTTTTCCTGTGGTAAAATGCACTTATTGTCGGTCCGAATTTCAACAAACTTCGAGAGGAAACACTAGCACTATTTGTAAAAAGTGTGAACAGAATGTTAAATCTTATGGAAAGCCTACGGCATGCGAGTATTGTAACATTATAGCAGGATTCATCGGAAATAAATGCCAGCGTTGCACAAATTCCGAAATTAAGTATGGTCCTCCCGTCAACTGTGAACAGTGCAAACAAAAATGCGCTTTCGATAGGCATGATGACGACAAGAAGGTAAACTCCAGCATCATCCCTGTGGATCTGTCCAGTATCATTGGTAACTTCTGTTATTTTAGGTGGACGGGAAGCTTTTATGTTGGTTGTGTACTCTTTCTTTCAAAAGGGCTCTGGCTAAAACAAAACAAGGAGATGCTGAACGTAGAGCGCATTTGAAAAGATCTCAGTTACATAAAAATAAACATAAGGAGGGCAAGTGAGTCTAAAATTTGTTTACAATACCAAACACTTTTTTCATTATCAAAATAAATCAAAATATACCAACTCATCATTTTTATAGTAGTAGTCTTGTTATGCAAGAAAAGGTTTAGTTAATGTGGGGAAGTATTTTTTGATCACAAATCTGGTACTTGTATACTTCTGGAGGGTCAGCCCTTTCTTGAATTTGTGCTGTAAATGAAATTATTGGTTAATAGAGTTCAGAAAATGAAAATTCTGTTGCCAAATTAAAAAGAAAATCTGCCCCTGAAAAACATTCGTATTTGTTCATTCCAACAAATAATGCAGCCTTGTTTCAACTGAAACAATAGTCAAATTACAAACCCGGAAACATTTGTGGAAGACACATTGTAAATGACAAAAAAAGGTGCCTTTCTTCATTTTTACAACAGTCATAAATATTTAACAACATGGCATTAATTTCTTTGATCTTTATCTTTTTATTTTTTGAGAAAATTTTTGGCCCCCCAGAACGAAAATCCTTTTTCCAAACGCTCGCTTACCAAGATAGAATCATCAGGAGATGACTATCTTGAAAAACTTCCTTCTGATAGTACCATTTAGTTTCATGATTAATTATGATTTACTTTGATACAAAATATACAATAAGTATTAGGAGAATTGAATGTTTTGCATGATTAAAAATTTGAAGTCGCCAGTGAATAATGTTCCAAAGAATGCTGTCTCAAAAAAAAAGAAAAGAGCTTTTATTACCGAAACTGAGTTCCTGAAATAGTTGCATTCGAACTTTTGAGTGGCTATAGCTCCGAAGCATCAAACTTGGACATCAGATTCTTGACCAACAAATGAAAATACATGGGTTTAATAAAGATTGTGAGACGTACAAATCAATTTAAAAAAAATCCATTTGTGGCATGGGGGCGACAGCTGATTAATGGAAAAACAGATTTTAACAGATTTATATTTCAAGGAATCGTTTAGTAAAAAATCAAATTTCAAGTTGAACATCTTCAAACTATGTAGCAAAGAATTAACGTCACGTGTACGAGTTGAATATTATTTTTATTTTAATGTAAAAACAAGTCTGTCTGTCCAGTAAGTACATCTTTGAATTTCGACAAAAACAATTATTTCACTCTATTCCATGCTATTCAATATATAGTTTTCAAAAATTATAAAAGCTATATTATTATTCTTATAAGGAAGACATTCTACTAGCCGTATATTACTAAGGAAATGGAAAGTGTCAATGTTATCATCCAAATATTATGTATTATAATGTTATGACAAAAATATATTATCTCGAGCGATTGGAATGAAAAATATTAAGGGCATTAACAACTAGTCGTATTTCATTGTGATATTAGCTAATAAAATTTTCAAAAATGAGTGACGTTTTTGCCCTAATCTATCTCTTGCAGTCGCATACAGAAATTATACTGATCTGATGAGGAAAAATGATGATAAAATATATACAGTGCTTTTCTTTAATGTCCCCCCCTTTTTGTTTTTTGAACGGGTCAACTCAAAAAATTGAAATTTGGGATAATAAAATAAATGCATAAATACCTCATTTTGAAGTGACAGATGAAACTTTTAAGATGGCGACTGGACGCCATCTAGGAAAAAAAATTAAAGGGAAAGGGGGGGGTCTTGTGAAGCACCTGACAAATGCTTCACAACCCTGGAATATAATGTCAATATCTTCAACTACTACAAAATGGCAAAACTTTTATTAATTGCCTGAAAACATTGACATTTAACTACATAATATGAGGCTATAAGCTCGAGTTCAGTTCAGAAGATTCTTGAAATGATTGCCTTCAACTTCTTGACATATGGACAGCCTATCCGATTCTTCACAGTAAGGTCAATATCTCTACAAATATTTATTATTCTCTGCCGTATATCCAATATTGAAGCAGGTTCACTTTCGTACACCTTTTACTTCAAATAGCCCCATAAAAAAAGTCCAAAGATGTCAAATCTGTCGAGCGGGCTGGCCATTCTGTGGACATCGACGGACAATCCAATGACCGGGAAAAGTAGTATCCAAATAGTTTCTTATTTATCTGGAGTAATGTGGTGGTGTTCCATCTTGTTGGAATACAACATCCATATCGAATTCATTAGGATTCACTTCGACAATTTCAGTGATGAGAGGGTCAACAATAGTTTCCGGCATATTCAAATACAGTTCCCCTGTTGAATTTTAATCAATAAATAGGGGTCCTTCAATATGGTTAATTTTTTCTGGATATCGGGTATGTGTTTTCTAGAAAACGTGTGTCACTCCAATAAAGGCAATTTTGTCTGTGAACATTGCCTTTTTAAAAAAATGTACATTCGTCAATAAAACAAATATTGTGGAGATAGGTAGGATGCTTTGCAATGGTTTCTGTCATGATTTCGCAGAAATCTGTTCTTTGATCAGGGTCATCTTCAGTTAATTGGTGTACCATTTTAATTTTGTATGGATGATACCTATTCCTCTTCAAAAGTCTCCACACAGTAGATGGAGACACCTCACAAACATTCGCGACGAAATAAGTAGACTGTTAAGGATCTACTACCATATCATCAATTATTCGCACTTGCTGTTCTTCCAGAATGGACGGATGACCTGGTGGCTTTTTGTTATGTACACTACTGGTAGTTGTGAATTTAGATACAAGTTCCCTCAAATATTTTCAACAGGTAGGACGATTCGGAGAACAGTCATTGAAAATCCTTTCGGTTTCGTGAAAGTTACGCGTCGCCCGGTAAATGAAAATCGTTTCAATTTTTTCTTCCAATGCACGAGAATTGACCATTTTAGAGATTGTTGACGTGGTACTAGTAAAACCGAAAAATAAATGAACATCGATGTTCATTGTCGTACTGACATTTTTTGTCGTTATAAACAAACAATAAGTCAACAAACCTTATCGGATTGTTGGAATTGCCATATGGCAGACAAAAAGAAATATTTCTAGAAATATCGATAATAATGTGTTTGTCTCAGGAAATAATTAAATATTTCGTCATTTCGTAGTAGATAAAGATTTGACTTCATATTTTAGGGTTGTTAAGCATTTGTCAGGAGCTTCAAAAAGATGTGTCACAAAACCCCCCTTTCCATTTAATTTTTTTTCCTAGATGGCGCTCAGTCGTCATCTTGAAAGTTTCATCTGTCAATCTCCTTTCAAAATAAAGTATTCATGCATTAATTTCATTATCCCAAATTACAATTTTTTGAGTTGACCCGTTCAAAAAATAAAGGGTGGGCATTAAAGAAATGCACTGTATAATAACAACCTTTTCAACAATGTTTTTGTTTTAGTGCAATGATACTTCTGAGATTTTAGTGCCTATTATTATAGAATTGTACTATAGAGGTTAATTTCTGGGAAAGAAAAGTTTTGACTTTCTACTTCTCCATTTTTTTTTTCAAATGTGGGAATCTTCCAAAGAAAGTTACTTCTTTGCATGAACTACGCATCTCTATAGTTTATTTTGAAATTGAAGCTTTCTTCCTTTCTTTGGGGACTACGCATCTCTATAAACAGGTTATTTTGAAAGAGAAGTTCCTTTCTCCTTTCTTTGGTAAAAAACCGAAACATTTCCAAAAAAACCATTTGTAAGACAAAGAGCACTGGATCCAAGACCGTCCCCTGTGGCACGCCGTATGTTACTAGAAATGACTTACTCGTTTATTTTAATAATAACATTTTATTTTCTATGTAGTCAATATACATTTTATAGGAATAGTCATTAAAAGAAGTAAAAATAAAGACAGTATAAGAAACATACAAGTAGAAAACATCACCATGAAACTAAAATACCCTTCTTATCTAATCTAAAAATTCATGCAATGAATAAAAACATTGTTCAATTAAAAAACTCTTCAAATTTCTCCTAAACATCACAAAATTATGTTCTTCCCTTAAATGATCGGGCAGTTTGTCAAATATTTTTATTCCAATGTATTCTGGTGCAAATGAAGTCACTCTTAGTCTTGCATATGTCACATGAAATCTATTTTTTGTTTGAGTGTCGTGGTGATGAACATTTTTATTCATTTTGAAATGTGTTTTGTTTTTGAATCTGTAAATGCATATTTCAAATATATAAACTCATATAAGTGTCAAGATGTGATAATTTTTGAAAATTTATCTGCAAGATTCTCTCTCTCTCTCCTTGTATTTGCAATACACTTTAAAATGCGTTTTTGAGCAAATACATTATGAGTCATGGATGACCCTCCCCAGAAGCAGACACCATACCTCAGTCTTGAATAAACTTGAGCATAATAAATGCTCATTAGTTGAGTGGTAGTTAAAACTGTCCGCAGATTCATGAATAGAAATTTATTGAGTTAAGCTTAGAAATTAGATGTTAGCAATGAACATTCCAGTTCAAGTTTTCGTCAAGAAGAGTACCCAGGAATTTAACACTTATTCAATTTTGAGTATATTGCATTATCAGCACTGAAACTGAAGTCTTCTATCCTATTTTGTTTATTATGTAAACGAATAAT
>WOGN01003418.1:0-15300 GCA_015342105.1 Leptinotarsa texana
CACCTTCACAACCAAGTCAGATTCGAAATATTTATATGATTACAAACTTTTATATGCCTTCATCTGCACATGTGAATAAAAGCTGTGAGTAAAAATCAAATACGATGCAATATACATATGTGTAACTGGAGGAACACCATCAATTGAATGATCCAGATGAGAAACATTCTATGAGAAAGGATCTAAACCATTGACCAATCTCAACTTCATTATATATCTGTAACACAATGATAAAAATGTAAACAGATGATGGTGTATTTTTTCGATCATACCGTTTAGCAACGTCTCTGCTGTTCAGCAATAGTGATTTCAAGTATTCACTTTCCATTTTGATCGAATTTAAACAACACAAAAGCTCCAAAAATGTGTAAAATCACTCCACAATAGCGAACGACACCAAAACCAATGATGCTCTTATGACAATCTTATGAAATCAGATTGTTTGCCATACGCCGCTGTGTTGGGTCACGTGGTTTGGATTGCTCTTTTGGTATAACTCGAAAATTTTGATTTCACTGAACACCGAGTTAATTGGGTTAGAATAACTTTTACTTGCTGTATGCAACAAGACATAATCTGAGATTGTAAAATTAAGGTATATAATAGTATCTTCAGGCATATCCTTAATTTATAATATTTGCAGGTGATTTAAATATTAACACGCATATTAAATCTCACAACGTTCAAATAATCATAGACATAGGACAAATTATTTATACAGCTACCGGACTAAGTCATGGCTGATAAGAGAAATCGTATCCTATCTTCACGAGTTTGACTATTTAAAATATGTTTCTGCAATTTACTTTTAAACTCCCTCACTAACTGAATACGGTCCTGAATTTGGATGTTTACGGCTCGAATTATCTAACAGACTGATAATAGATTTCTACACATTTCTACACAAAATATATGATTTTAAAATACACAGAGTAAATAAACTCCTAAAATTACGTACAAGAGAAAGATTAATAAAAACAGGTATATACGGCACAGTTTTTTTAAAACGACTTTTATTTCTAATTCATCACAGTAAAAAAATCCAGACTTTGATGACTTAAGACTAGATCATTCACTTGCCTAAGACAGCGATTGAGTGGATACTCTGATGGGGTGTCTACATGGAAAACCTTGTTGCGATTTCTTAGACTAGCTCTAGGAACATGAAGATTGATCATACTGAGGAGTTCAGGTACATTCATTATCTGATTAAATATGTTGAATGTAAATAGTACATCATTCAAACTTCGACGATCCGACAGGGTTGGCATGTCAAAATGTTCTAGTTGAGTCCTATAGGAGATCATAGAGGGAGACTCTTTATTTTTTTTTTTTGAAGTAGGTGCACCTAAGAAATTTATTCTGTATTTTTTCTATCATCTCTGAAAACCATCATCTCACAAAAGCAAGCTTTCTAGCTTTCTATTTGCATCACGTACAATATATTCTATGTGATTTCTGAAGTTGAAGTTACTATTAAATATGACTCATAGATCTTTGATTTGAGCAACTTTTTCCAGTTTGGTGCCATTTATTGAATATTCCGTTGGAGTAATAACATTTTTCCGTGAAAAAGACATAACTTCGCATTTACCCTCATTCAGCATCAAGTTGTTTGTCTCACAAAAGATAGTGATAGAATCTAAGTCTTTCTGAAGGTTTTCACTGTTTCATCGTTGATGGTTTGGTATAGTTTGAGATCATCTGCATAGAGCAGAAATTTGTTAATGAACATTATAAATAAAAGTGGGCCTAAAATTGATCCCTGAGGATGTAATCAAGATGCAAAGCATCTTAATTACAAAAAAGCTAAGATTTTTACCAATAAATTATAATGAAGTTGGAAAAAAATATTTTTCAGTTGCTTGATATGTTTTTTAACTTTATTTCATGAATTTGGTAAAAAGAACCGTTGACTTTAATCTCATAAGTAGACTTTGAAGAGTATAATCACGCGAGTTTGAATTTCTCTTTAAATTCATTTTTGACTAGTGCAATTTTTAAATTGTTTTCCTGGTGAAATAATTATGAATAAATATATTAATAATATAAGAGGTACAAGAATGTTCCCAACATTTTTAGTTAAACGAATAAAAAAGGAAATCTTTATTTTGAATAAGGAATGAATATTGATGATAAAAGTATATCGCTGACAGAATGATGTTTTTAAAATGCCATTTTTCTTTCCACTTCTTTAGTATTCATAAAATGAGAGATTTCAAAAACAGAAAAGAACAAATTACAGTTATCAGTGTAAAGTCTACTTCCCCCTGCAGATTGGGCAGAATTAACTTTTTCTTGCTCAATTTGTATACAAAGTATACACATATAGAAACAGACAGATATAGTTGAAAGAAAAAGCAGCTCCACATTTGCATACAAAACAAACTTCGATGAATAATATAGTAATGTCCTTGAAGTCGAAGAATTGCATTTCAAATTATATTTGAATGTCTTGTTTCATTACGTCATATCTGATTCAATTCCATAACGAATGTTTGGAGTACAAACTGAATAGAAAAAAGTTATATTCATGTGCATAATCTACACATCTTTGTGAAGAGTTTATTTTGCATGTAATTGCTGTCTTATGTTCTTCAGATTATAAACATTTTTTTTAAAACAGTAGTTTGAACTCAGATTTTGTCCAACAGCATTAGTTGATGATGAATGAACTCTTTCTATTCAGGCATGACTTGAACGAAAAGCCTAATTCAAGTGGAGACGGGCAAAAATTAAAAGTAGATAACCAGTGGAAATGTCAGCAAGCTTTGATGAAAATGTTCCCTTTGAGCCCAATTCCGGATGTAAATAGAAAGCAAGTGCACAAGGCGAGGCAATGGGAGGAGCACTTCAACGTATATGGCAGAGGTATTTCTATGTATAGAACCACGGAAGTTGCCACGCTTGTTTTACAAGGAGTGCCAGATCATTTGAGGATGGATATTTGGATGTCTTTCTCAGGTGAGACATAATAATGTGACAAAACAAAGATGATTATTTTTATTATCCCTTCTGGTGTGCCTATTTCAGGTGCAGCAAACGAAAAAGCTTCCCATCCAGGATATTACAAAAATCTTGTAGGGAAAGCTCTCGTTCAACAGTCAACAGCAAATGATGAGATCGAACGAGATCTTCACCGTTCCCTGCCCGAACATCCTGCTTTTCAAAGTTCGATCGGTATAGATGCTTTAAGAAGAGTTCTTTGCGCTTATGCGCTTCATAATCCTAGCATAGGTTACTGTCAAGCAATGAATATTGTTGGTAAGTACATTATGTGTTCAAGATAATGATAATAATCAACTTTATTCATCGACAAGAGTAATAACATACCAAAATAACGATGAAAGGAAAGTTCAGCTTGAGTTGTTTTTTAACTTAACCTTGTTAAAAGGACACAAATATACACAGACATTCAAATAGGTAGCTCATAAAAAAATATTTGAAAGTTAAACAAAAAATTGAAAAATAAAATAGTAGGCAGAAGAACAAGAGAAAAAACTGCAATAACATGTTACAAAAGAGATCATTAACAGTATCCAATTGAACTATCCAGCTAATTTCAAGTGCAGTTCCAATTCCTCTCTGAAATTACATAACGTGTAGTGTCTGAACTCACTGGGAAGTGCATGATAGAGGATAACTGAATCATATATGAAACTTTGAGTTAAACAAGCTATGGAGTGTTTGGGGATGGTAAATTTACCACGATTTCTGGTTTTTAGCTTGACTCTGTGTTCCAAATGTTACATATCTTTCGAATAAATAGTGAGGTTTGCTTTGAGAGATAAATTTGTAAGTTGTAACAGAGAGGTGGAGTTGCCCAATTTCATTCGGTCTGAGCCAGCCGGACTCCTTAAATTTAGTTGAGATGTGATAAAACTTTCTTACACCATGAGAGAACCGTATCCAGTTGTTCTGAATTTTTTGGAGGTGTTTCATGTCCGATTGTATTATGGCAAACCCATAGATGATATCACATTAAGAGACTCTGGATAATATCAGTGCTTCGCAAAGCTTCAGTTCAAGCCTGGATGTTATCAAGTCCCTATTTTGGAACAGGTGCCATAAGATATTATAGGAGTTCTGGCAAACTACACTAACATGTTTATGGAATCTGAAGTCGGAGTCTAACCACAATCTTGGGTTTTTTCTTGCGTTCACTATCGAAAGTGTATATACATCGATCAGACTTTGAATTTAAGTACTTTTGAATTTCGTAACTAACAGTAAAAGTTGGGAGTGTTCAGTTTCAGATTATGAGCAGCTGACATGTGCGAGATATTGTCAAGATCCTGATTGACTTTATGAACAGCTTCTTGCCAGTTATTTTTATTGAATTAGCAATATAACTGAATATCAGTAGTGGTCCAAGAATTAATCCCTGAGGGACTCCAAAACTAACTAGTACTGCATCTGAATATCTACCATCCATACATACAATTTGCTTTTAATTTTGTGGGTAACTGCCTAACAACTCAACGATATGTTTATCGAATCCAAAAGGTGAAAGTTAGGTTAGGTCCAAAGTGAGTGGTTCTATTCGACCCTCCACCGCAACCCGCAAGGGTTTATCGTGGCTCACACCAATTTACACTCGACCAAATAAACCTCGCTTCTTAACGAAGCCGATTAGTTTGTATGGTGAGTGGTCTTTCAGGTCAGATGGTAAGAGTACGGCTCTGCCGAACTCTAGAAACCTGATTCGGTCCCCAGCGGGGCATGCACAAAGTGTGTGCTCTGCTGTTTTATTATTTTCCAAACAGAGGCGACACACACTGTCTTCCGACAGTCCTGAGTCTTTGCATATGATGATTCAGATGACAGTGACCTGTAAGAAGATTAGACATCGAAGTTCATCCCTACTGTAGTCCAACAACTGTTTGGTATCAAGCTTCGAAGGGTGAATAAACGACTTGGAGTGAGCCAATCCTGGAAGATTCTGTTAGAAGTTCATGGATCTTCTTGCCACCCGTGTTAGAAATCACACGTTGAAAGGTAAGACCGCGTTAGTCCTTAGCTCGCACAAGTTTCGACTTCTAGAGGTTGTCGTTCGTAGGGGTGCGATAACTGGTTAACGGAGAAAATATATGTATATTTTTTAACATATCCAGGTGTTCAATTTTTGTTTGGCATAGCCTAAAGCTATGTACTTACATAATATCATATTCTTCATTTATTTTTATTCTGTTCGTATTTATTCTGTTATTATTTTGTCCTCAATATCAAATACATTCATACCAAATTTTTAATATTAATGTAAGACTCATAAAGCACTTGAGAATGTGATTTGGATAAACAAATCATTAAATCATCGATAATGATTGTTCCAAATAAAGCGATCATTTTGAAATTAGAAATATGGTAAGAACATGGTCAAGCAGTGAAGTCTGTCAAATTTCAATGCTTCTGCAGAGGTTGCTGCCTGTGAAAACACGGATTAAGAATTACAGAATCGGATTTATGTTGAGACTGGAACTTGATAAAATTCATGCTAGATTGTCATGGTTGTTTAAAATTTAAAACCCGTTTTCCATAAAAAACTTGCAATATTTTATTCACAAGATTATATTATTTTCTAATAATTTTTATCATCTCACAACATTTTCATATCGTTCTATGACAACTTTGAAATACATCGAAGGCAGGATGGGTATAATATATCGCTGGTATCACATGTTCTCCCAAGGAATATATGGAAAAATCCTGAGGATATAACGCCATATCATTACTTGGGACATCCTACAATAAGCCACTTTGATGAAATTGGGATAGCATTCAAATCTAACCTAGAAATGAACAAAACATATCCCAATGCCATCCAGCAGAACTACAAGGGCTGTGTTATTCTGTTAATATTTATGGAATTATTAACGAGAATTTCTGAGGTACAAATGGATGATCCAATTGGAACATCCCAAGAAAATGGTTTGCTATCCGGGAAAAAATACACTATTACCGCCTTTTTAAGAAATTTATGTTTTTATGCATCGTAATGTATCTGATTGAATTTTGTTATATAATAAAAAGAAATATAATTTTTCATTTATCATGATTTATAAACCCTCCAAATGTATGTAGGTATAGAATTATTTCTAGTTAAGAAGTAAATTTATGAGGTAATTACTGTACCTGTTCGAAATTAATTTGAGAAACTGCAAAAAAATTTTTAAATCAAATCCATATTTTCAGCATCCGTCCTGTTGATATATTGCAATGAAGAAGAAGCCTTCTGGCTGTTGGCTACATTGTGTGAAAATCTCTTGCCTGATTATTATAATACTAGAGTAATTGGAGCTGTTGTTGACCAAGGCATATTAGATGAGCTGACACTTGAATTCTTGCCTAATTTGCACGATAAACTAAATCAGCTAGGTTCGTAGACCATTCTTGTAAGAAACTGGCATCTAATCAAAAATTTATTTCTATAGGTATGACGAACATGATCTCCCTATCTTGGTTTCTTACAATATTTCTATGTGTAATGCCTTATGAAAGTGCTGTTAATATTATGGATTGCTTTTTTTACGATGGTGCTAAAGTAATTTTCCAAGTCGCATTGATGTTGCTAGAGTGGAATCAAGATAAACTTCTAGAATGCAGGGATGAAGGTAATTTTCATTCCAGTAGAAAGAAATACTAATTCCATCGCAGTTACTTGAAATGATGTAACATTTTAAAAACTTATTTAGGAGAAGCTATGCAACTTCTGGCTGAATACTTGATGGGTGTATTCAATGATGAAGGAAGAGGTGCAATCAGGAACAAAAATTATGAGGAACAAAATAGGGTAAGTAAACAATCTTTAAAAAAAGTCAAATGAATGAACAATTTTTAGAGTATGTCTGTTCAACTTCTTGTTTACGAAGCATATCGGAAGTACGGATCACTAACAACAGGACAAATAGAGAGGCTTAGACTAAAACATAGGTTAAGAGTTGTTCAAGATTTGGAAGACACCTGCGAAAGAAACGTCCTGAGATGTGTCTCAGTAGATGGTTTTTTCACAACGGAAGAATTACAGGTTATAATTATTCAAGTTCCTATTTATTATTCATGCGTTTTTATTTTTTTCCATGTATTTTCATTTACATATTTTTTCTTTTTTTTATGTTACTTTTTTCCAGTAAAGCACCTATATGAAACATAAATTCTTCACTGTAATTTGAAGTTGTTTTTTGCAGGATCTCTTAGCTCTAGTCAGGGAGGAAATTATAAGGCAACAAAAATGTGTACCAGATAAATATGATCCAACATTCCAACCTTATGAAGCTTATAAAGTAGATTTTGATTACTTTAAAATATTATTTGCTGCCTTATCGCCATGGGGAAAAGGAGAAACGGCGGAATCCTTAGCTGCCAGAATATTCATGGTATGATCAGTTTCAAAGTGATTTTTTTTTGTAATTTTATAGATTCAATAATTTTAGCTAATGGATCAGAATAGAGATAGTTACTTGAATTTTCGTGAACTAGTCACTGCTCTAGGGCTCACTTGTACAGCTGATCCGGCCCAAAGGCTCAAATTATTGTATACCATTCATTTACCGCCCATCTTAGTTATGTCCGACATTGAATCACCTGTCAAAAATGAATGTGGTGCTGAAATTGCTTCAGAGGCATCCGATTTCTTCACGAGTGTAGAGCAGAGTTTGAGCAGCATTAGTATAGAGCCTACATCACCTGTATCACCGTCGTTTCAGTGGCAGTAAGTGCAGAAATCTTTTAATCACACATTATTAAACTCTTACTTGATGAAATATTTCACTTCAAATATGATTGGCTAAGTTTTTTTAAAATCTCATTTCAACTAGTACCAAACTCACTTTGAATTTTATCACATGGTTTATTAAAAATTCTCTATTGTTAATAATGCTTGTAGGTTTGGATGAATATTCATTTTTTCCACATTGGAGGGTTTGGAGTGGAAACTATAGGGTATTCCAAAGTAGTACTAGAACTTGTTTAGAAATGTCAATTTTGGAACATAATAAAAATCTAGAGCAATCTTTTACTCCAATCATACAAAATATATTAGGTATCTAAGTGTCTGCATTTGGCTAACTCCCTTAAAGTTTCTATAATATTGCAAAATCTGACAGCAACACCAAATAAATTGATATATGTACGATAATGCAATAGTAACAATGGTGTTGTTAATATTTTCACAAATTATTTTTCTAGTGTAGCACTGTTATAGCTAAACAAAAGCAAATTATCTCATTGGTTTGCTTGCAATAGGTTAAGTTGTCACACCCTGTAATAACTTAGTTCAGTTGTTGCAGAGTGGTCTGAATAAAGTCTGCGAAGTTCAAAGACACAATCTCGATATTTTATCCGTTTTTTTTCTCCTCTTTTCGGTCGATATCCGTCTCGGCAGGAGCTGAAAAGGACCACATCAGGCTTATTAACTTGTATGAGCCTGAGGGCGGGGAACGAATAGTTCCCCACAACGGATTCAATATCCCCCGGAGCATAGGGCAACACAGGTGTCTCGACAATACCGTAAGAGTGCCGTAGGTGCATTAGGGTATCGGACACCTCGCGGCAGGCCCTGCATCTTTGTGTCAAGAACCTCTATACCCATCACGCGACTGCGGTAGGCTAAGGTGTTAAAGACTCCATCCCAGCAGGCCATGATGAATTATTATTAATTAAACATGCTCCACTCCACAAGTACTTTGATATTCTACTACTTTCGATTTTATTAATTATAAAGCACCGACGAGACGAAATTGACTCAAGACTTCTACATTAGCTATGGTTGTCCAGGTTTAACTCAAGTAATTAATTTGAATGTGAAGTCACATGTCAGAGTTGTTCGAGGTTCCTCGCCATAGTACTAATTAGTAATGGATTATTTACTAGAATGCTTAGGCTAGCAAACAAGGATAGCGTCGTTATTGATTTATTTAATTCATTCATGTATTATTTGAAAATCAGGTGGAATACATTAACCTACTACTAAGAAACTTCTAACCAATAATTAAATAATATCTATATATTTTCAGTATTCCAGTTTATTGTAAAACTACAAGTCTGTAAGTAAATAAATACTCATCATACATTTCTCAATATTGCAGAAAATTTATCTTAAATTAGTACCAGCTTCTATTCCAAATTATAAATTTTTTTGAGAAATGGAAACATTTGCCACAAAATTTTACTTGTCATACCTCTTCAGTGATAAATTGTTTTCTCAAAAGATACACTGAAAACTGGTTTTGAGATGTACACTTTTCCTCTAGCTTCATATATATCTGTATATGTGTTTGTGAAGAAATAAAAGTATTTTTCAGGTTCAATAATGTTTTTTCCTTTTCACAAAGTTATATAGTAGAAATGTACCGTTTATACGTTTTCATTTCATTATACAATCATGATCCCAGTCAGGCTCAGGAGGATTCATTGTTTTCTGACGACTGTATGAACCTTTAACGGATTTCTCTGATTTTTTTTTACTTTGAAGTAACCGTATCTGTGCCAATTCCTACAAAAGATATAAAAAATCATTTAATTAACAGAGATTATCATCGTTTCGAATTTTAAACCATAATATTATGTGGTAAGGTTTAGGAATCATAAAAGGTATTCATCAACATTAGGAACAATAACAATGTAACACAATAAATTATTCTAGGAATTATTTGATTTAGGCAAGGTGAAGGTCTGCCCAGATGTATATAAAATCATTAAAGTATCCGTGAAAATGTAGTTCTAGTCATCTCTTGATGATGCTAACTTGGTTAGCGAAACGTGCGTCAAGAGATAGCTTTTTGTTTTGATATTGGATAAGTCGTAATAGATTAAATTTTCGCCATTCTACCCCATTTCATTCAGCAATCTCACCTTAGTGCTGCAACTTTGAATTTTCACTTGTGGCATAACACTTGGTTCGACACTTTTCAAACACTCTTTTGCTTTTTCATTTATTTCTGCGTTACATGTCGGTGATGGCATTCCGGCATAGCAAACTCTTTTCTTCTTTGGTTGTACAGGATTGACCTTTTTTGGTTGAGGAGGTTCCAATTTGGGAATAGTAGGTCTCCAAGTGCAGAAGTAACTTGGATCCACGTCTTTTTCAACTACAACTTCGTCAGGCCTCAAAGGTGCTTTGACCGTTTTGCCACAGCAGTCTACTTCTTCACAAGATTGGCCTCTAAATAGCGTTCTAAATGTCACATTAAACCATTGACCCAATGGTGGCCGAACTGACGGAGGTTTGACTGGGTTCATATGAAGTTTTTACTGAGAATTTTGTTGATGATAATGAAAATGAAGTGAGTTGTTGACAGTTACTTTTGACAATTGTGACACTGCAATACTGGATTCAAAAAATGTGTTCATGTTTTAATTTTTAGTGGCTAATGTACAGTGAATATCACAATGAATGGTCTAGACTTCTAGACAAAGAAAACTAGAATTAGCAGTCGAACTCATAAAATATAGAAAGTTGTAGCTTCTGCACAGTAGTAATGTAATTGCTTCACATATTAATTTTTCTGATGTTAGTTGAATATGTAACACTTTATTGTGAGGTTTACAAAACTGCAAACGACCGTAACACGTGTTTCGCTATACAATAGCTTTCTCGTGCATTTTCATACGGTCTAAATTGAGTTTCAAACCTTTCTCTGTCAAATGTAATACTTCAGTTGTGGTTGAATTCATGACCCTCTGCCAAATGATAGTTTGCAAATGTGGAGTTGGTCTTCACATTCAGAAAACTACTCCTATGCTCTTTTATTCTTCGGAAAAATGTTCGTCCAGTTTGACTAATATAAAGTTTCGGGCAAGTCAACTTATATACTCCTGATTTATCCGACACTAAAGTTCTGTCTTTATTTTTTCAATAAATTTGTTTGAATTATTATTTGCCCGGTAACTTTTGCTCAATTCTATCCATTACTTAGGTAGAAGGTCATATAATCTAAATTGTTATTACATAAAGCTTAAATTGAGTAGTTTTCAGTCAGTGTCAAAACGCTTGAGAAAGCTGTTGTACAACTTGCTGTTTGCGGTGAAAATCTCACAATAAAATGTTACTTGCATGCGTCATGGATTTTCATCAAATATTTGTACACTTATACACATATATCTATATAAATATACCTAAATACAACATATGTACAGGGAGTTTTTGAAAATCCTCAGATCTGCAAAATCAAAGTTGTTTTCTTGGGTCGACTGACACAACAGGTGTCAGTCCATTAATCTAGTGTGTAAACTGGCCTGAACAAATTGTTTTTTTAGTTAATTTGAATAACATTAGCATAACATTTTTACCGGAAAAATAATAACAGAACTGTAAAACTTAACGTAAAGAAGACAGCACTTTCCTAAAAAATAATAAATAATGAATCAATAATAAAAAATCTACCTACTTATAATAAAGTAAGTATATACCCATAAATTATATAAATAATCGATACTTCTGATATACCACTGGTTAAACAAATATAAACTAAAATGATGCATTTTATTCACTAGGTTATGTCATTGATAGGTCAACAATTTTGTTTTTAAAGAAATTCAAAGACTGCCAAATTGTGAATATCCTGTAAAGAGGCAGTTATAGTAATCTAATAAGAAAAGGAGGATTTAATTATTTCTTTATTATGCATTGCAATATAAATAAGATTCTTTCTCCTAAAATTAAGATCATGAACATCTGAGCAGTATGTGACTCTCCTGCGCAGATATTTAGGTATTTTAGCTTTGATGGTTTTATAAAAAAAATACCGTGTATGTAGCAAACGACGATTAGACATACTTAACCAGCTCATTTCCTTAAGCTTATGTGAAATCCTATCTCTTCTTTTGAGACTGAGAATTAGACGTAGTCATGAATTTTGGACATATTGAATATAAAAGGCCATCAGATTTCCCAAGGAAAGAACCATAAACTATGTCACAATGGTGTTGAAATGTGATTGAACCATCGAAACGGATACCTTTTTTTGTTTTTAAATTCATTTGATTTTGATGAGGATATAGCAATTTCAACTCTTCATATACCGTTTTCAGTTCAGAAGTGACATGTTTCCCGAATTGCAATCTTGAGTCCAGATGTGAACCATAATTTTTTACATGATCACTGAAATTGATGAAATCATCATTGATACAGATTCGTAATCTTCTTCATAGCTTCTATTTTTTGAAATTTTATTTCCAAGTAAAATGGCGCAAGATTTTGAAGAATTGATTTTTAGAAAATAATTTTTCTAAGTTAATTATAACAATAACTTTTTCAATTTCGAATATCACCGTCATATAAATGACAATTACAATGGGAAAAATGATGAAACTTTGAAGTATACAATATATATAAAAGAGGACCAAGAATGCTACCTTGTGGTACACCTCGTTGAATGGTTAGACTATCTGAAATTTCATCATCAATATTCACATGTTGTTGACAGTCTGTTAATGGCAAATTAATTTTCAAGGGAGCTTATGAAAAGTAATTAATGTTTGTACCATTAAGGAAAATTAGATAATGAAGCAAAATAAGTTTTCAGTAGTTCTTGAAGTTATTTATTTTTTTATCATCCAAATCAGTAACAATGATTAGCTTTCTTTTTATGTCGTGTGTTTAATTCTTGCCAACCAGGAGCTGGACATCCAGGAATATACTTCTTCCTCACAGCATGTAGCATAGGATATTCCTAAAAATTAATATCGTAAAGTCGAGAGTAGGTAGTGAAGGTACACTCACCTTTTTTATCAATTTCAATTCGTCATGACTCATGTGTTTGCATTTTTGTCTTTCCAGAAATTCTCTGTTGCTTTCGGTTTCCCAAGGCAAACAACCTCTCGTTACCTTCTTGTACTTGTTATATGTATGTTTAAATATTTTCCTAGTATGAAATTTGTTATTATCTGCCGATACCATTGCCAATGGTTTTCCACAAGTAGCTCCACGTCTGAATAGCTGAATACATACGCGAGTTGGATTTTTCATTCCTTAGAGCAGGTACTCGAAAAATGGCTTTGGATATTATCAAAAGTGTGTTACGATGAAGAAGAATTGTACAAACTGAAGACATTGCTACATTAATTTGGATGACATTTTTTTGGTTTTTTTAGAGTTTTTTTTGACTTTGTTATTGTCATCGGTTTTGTTTTGAGTTAGCTTGGCCTACTTTGAACCATTCATGAAAATACTCTGTGTGGTCATACATGTTGATATACTGTGTGATTAATAGACAGAGTGAATTTTTTTATGAGATGCAAATGTTTTTAATTTATAATTTATTCTAGATTTTGATAGCTTCTTGATTATTCTCACAACCAAACTTAGATGAAATCACCTAATATTCGGTTCAGAATTTTTAATTAACAAATTTGGTACCTTAGTTAAAGATACGTGTTTTTTCCAGTTGCGCTGCAGTTGAAATAATAAGTAAAAAACTTCGTACTCTAGGGTTATGTAGCAGAGGTTCCAGTTTTATCAAGACAAAGATAGTTGAAAAATGACAAAAGTGCCGCTTTTCAGCGGCAGTACATATTGACAGTGTTATTAGAATCAGTCCTGCTTTTTTAATGGCGAGAGGCGGTAACAGAAATAGTTAATGCCATCATTTTCAACAAGTTTCAATGGTTAACTTAGTCTGACTGATATATTTTGTCATAGTCTTCACACATTTCATATATCCCCGACTTCCTATCTTCCAACACCTTGTATTCAGGTTTACCTTACATTATTCAAATACATCCTAACTGCTTGTAACAACAAATATGAATACACAGTTTATTACTCCAGAAATGCTTCAAAACAATCCCATTACAAAAGAAATTTGTCGATTACAATTTATAGAACATCTGTCATATAATAAATATAAGGTTTTTCAAAAAAATATCTTGTTTTACAGAATCATTTTTTTAAACATTTCTTCCCTTAAGAATTTTTTCATAACCTTAAATGGAAGACGCATATTTTTACTCCTGTTGATATTTATTTCTCTACGAGAATATAAGCTAGCACAATGCTTACATAATAACATTTAATTGAGAAAATGTGTGTTCTCATTGAATTATTTCATGTTTTTGCTTGTGTCGTTTTGGTAATTTTTTATCTGTGTGTGTAAGAGGCAGTTTACCATCAATTTTTTTAGTTTCTGCAAATGTTCTTCGCACATTTGGGTGCTAAGTGAATTTAATATCAATATATCTTAACATATTATATATAACCGTCAAATTCAATGTTATTTCAGAAAATCATACGATTCTCAGATCTCAACGGACAATAACAGTGAAGAATTAAGTTGGGAAGCAAAAAGTATGACAAATTTGAGGAATCTCGTCCAATCCAAAGATAACAAATTCAACCTCAAATCTGTTCCAAAAATGTCCCAGGCTCACTTCATCACATTGTGGAAGACAGTATATGATATTTTCCAAACCGAACCTGATGATTTGGTAAGTATTTTATGACCAATGAAAGACCAATCCTTTTGGAACTTAATAGCAAAAGTAGTAAATGACAAATTCTATAATTTTTGAAATTACAAATGTTATCATATATCGGTGAAAACGTTTTCTTTTTCGTTATCTAACTATCTTCCCCATACAAACGACACATCAAAAGTTAAAACTTGTGCGAAGTGGGGATTAACGAGGTCTTATATTTTAACGTGCGACTCTTAACGTTTTTTGTGTGTATTTAGTTTTTCACGTTTTCCTCCATCTATTACTTACAGGAAGTATACCATACAATTGCAAATGTTGGTACCCTGTTGTTAGAACTTGGCGATGTTGGCAAGCAATTTTTCATTGGAAGAGAGGGTTCTGATGATAGCTTGGTGTCTGCTGCGACAGCTGCGTGCAATACAGAAGCTTTAAAAGAAGGGGTAAGGTTAAAATAAAGGTTTTCAAAGTGCCGGACTCAGGTTATTTGAAAAGATGCTATGTCTATGAGCTTCATATAGAAGTAGTGGTTCATACATTCTATTTTTTCCTCTCCATTAGTTTATAAGTTACTTATGATATTTACTATAGTTAATCATATTCATACCTATTGTTTGAAATTTTGTAATGTTCAAAGGACGATATAGACAAATTAACCTTGAATTTTAAAAAATTATAATTTATGTTTATTGATAAAAAGCAACAACTTTTAAATTAGTATTAGAACACAACAAAATTGAAAGTTCAACTAGTGTTGAGTTATTTCATCAGTTCGGACTTCTATTGTCTAATCTAATATAAATTGATTTGAAAACCCTGAAAAAAACAATTAGAAAATTATAAGATTAATTGAAAATAACAATTTTATTAAAAAAAAACTGAAATTACAAA
>WOGN01003419.1:0-15300 GCA_015342105.1 Leptinotarsa texana
CTTTCAATTTACCTAGCAATATACAGGGGGTTTCATTTGAAAAAATGAACTTTTGACTACTTTTATGTATAATGGAAGTAATAGTAATTTTAGCACGCCCTGTATGATATGGAGTCGATTTCTTGGTGTTATTTGAATATTTCGAATTTGTACAAACTATAATCAAAATATCAACTTTTCATGAATTAAGAGTACTGATGTACTTAATTTCAATTAAGGCTATGTTTTGGAATTTATTTTTTATCTCGAGAACAGATAGGGATAGGTATAGGACATTATCAACGAAAAAGTAATAAAATACTAGAGCGATTCCAAAAATGTATTAATATATGAGGTGTTCCATTCAAAAAATAAAGTTGCTAAGACTTTTTGATGGAAGTGGCAATGCCGCAATGCTGAAAATATTTTAGATCGATAGAACATGTAAGGAAATGTCAGAGGTGGAATTTTCAGAAAAATCAAGCTTTGCGTTTTCCAGAAACGTCTAACCTACCATCGACCGTGAGTCACGTTGTATACCGATTAGATTTAAGGCCCTGGTTCATTGTAGATTGAAGTCACTCTCCACTTCTCTACCTTGAGAAAAATATTCAATGTCAATTCAAGAGAACTGTTGTGCCCACTTATTCAGGATTTTTAAGCTGAGGCCAGAAGCATTGCAAATATGTTGTTTATATATCACTGATCAAAACAATTCGGTTCAGTGAAAACTGCAGAGACACATAAAGCGATTTTTATGTCTTTAGGACTTCCATTTATCTTCGATAAGCGATGTTTTGGCACTTTATCGATCCCATGGATGTAGTCTTTATTGATCATATATCATGACCATGACATTTCTCATGACCAACTTCAGGAGTAACCATCTTCATCTAGAATATTTTTGGCATTGCAGGAAAATCATCTATAAAAAATGAAATTCATCAAAAACAAACACTTTCACCTCACCACAGAAGTGCGATCTCCATGTCGACAAGCATTCCATCAATAAAGTTGGCGTCATCAATTTACGAACTATATTGATTCCTCAACTCTATCTTTGCCTATTAATATCTAACAATGAACGATATTCTTCACTTTTGCTTATAGAGACGAATCAATGTTTTTTCAAGTGAAAATTATTGGGGAACTTTTATTGGAAGAAAAAATGAAGAATGGTATGTATTAAATGGGATCTTTTTTACTGCTCATATTTCTTATACTATACTCTGCTGTATTCAGATTCTTGAAATCATCCGAATGTCGACATCCATGGCGACAATTATTGATTTGAATGGTCTTCAAACTGGTATGTATGTACCGTATATTTGATACATCCCATCAGTATATCTTGGTTCATCTGAAGAAACAATGAAATTTTGATGTATTGTATTTTTATGAAATGTGGAATTTCTTTATTTTCTTCCGAGAAACGAAACAAACTTGTGGACGAAAAATTGAAATCCCGACATCATTTGTTGTGGGTCATGATGGGACTAATGAGGAAGATATCTGGAAGTAGGTACATGCATAATCTTCCTTTGAATCAAATTGTATACCCTGGTCATTTCATATAATGAATATATCTAGGAATGCTATCAGTATCATATGTAAACTCAATATTCGGTGATTTTTTGTTACCTTCCTTTTATTTGGTCAGAAATATCCAGGGTGCCAATTTGAAAACTGTATAACCAAACAAGTACATAAAACAGGAAATATATTCTTATGATATTTTGTCCAATTGAAAAAGGTACCGAAAGCAGAAACATGGTAAGACATTATACTGTCTGAGATATGAAACTTTATTTATCAAAATACTCAAATCGGTTCAGTAACATTTGTTCGACAATGGATGGATCGGAAAAATTAAATCACGTTTTCCTAGCGGCGATCTTTATCTTCGGATATAACTTATAGAAAATGTCACATGATGCCGCCTAAGTCATTCCTTCATTTCGTATTCTGGAACCTCATTAGGCTATGTTAACTACATTGTTAGCGCACATGGTCCCCCCTTAGCAGTAATTACCACCCCTCCCCGCTTGGTCAGCGCGTAGTGGCCAGACCATCTCGGTTTGCCGTGGATAGTGCACGCCGAACACGCGGCATCAAGATATCGCTGACAGAGCGAAACACTACCTGCTTTGTCCCGTCTGACGCGATCAACACTATAAACACCTGTCACGTGACTGAATAAAGAGTGACGCATTGTTGATTGTGCATGTGGATGATTTTCGTATAAACTGTTAAAAATATGCCAATGTTGTGTGAATAGTAACTTTGGAAACTAAATGTGTTTTTACCCATATTCATAAACAATACAGAAAATAAATGGTGACTGTTCAGTGTCAAGTTTGTTGAAATATTATGAAATGCAGATATGAAAGTACATATTTCGTCATAACATTACAGTAAGTGATGAGATGCTGCTGAAAGAAGAAGTTTGAAATTCACTTCCAGATTTTATCATATTTTTATTTTGCTGTTTTTATTATTAATTAAATTAAGACATGAATGATTGGGAAAAAAAGGTTTGAGAGTTTCTTATACCACCAGTCGTCAATCACCCATTGCATTTTTAACATAGGTTGAAGTCAAGTCAATTTTCCCAAATGAATTATTTTTGATAAATACCTAATTATCATAATATGTATATTGATAGGTTTACTCACTATAAATAAAAAAATATTGTTGTTAACTCTGTAGATACATTTATGCAACTAGTTCTGCAAGTTGCTCATCATGAAGTAAAAGCAGTAGTAACACGGGACCTGAGTTGCTGGCGAAACGTCGACCTTCGAAAAACTTTGACCGGATGTATACCGGAAAAACATCATCAGGTCGAAAATTAACGTTTAGTCATGATCTCAGATGGAATGATCCTCAATGAATAATGCTATCTGAGATGTTGGTAAAATGTTCGAAAATTTCGAACGGATAAATACAAACACATTAATAAACAACTTTGTATGTAGGTAGGACTAGTTAGTGAGTGGCTGTGTATACGTTGATAATTCTGACCGATCTGTTTCAATAAATAGTAACGTTATATCTACAATAATTGTACTTTTGTATATTGCCTCTTCAGATTATAATGTGAAAAATGCGATACTCAACACAACTATTTTTCATTTGGTTTTTCAGTAGATAATTTAACAGAGTTGTTTCGAGTTACTGGAAATACAATGAAGTAGTATTTCAATATTGTTTTAACAATACCATGTTTCATAAAATATATTCATGACATAACCATGATGAATGATTTTGTCATTAAATGAAATTAGGTGGCAATCATTAAATTACTGAATAATGTTGAGTTTTTGAATATACCCTGTATTTGTAATCTGGTTAGGCGTTGATGACCAAGGCTTCCCACCCTCGACTCTGGAATTGGAGCGCGCTTGCGCCTTATTCTCATTACTTTACCGATTAATTAACTTGCATATTGCTGGCTCCTTTCAACCCCTGCAAATTACTTTTTCTTCTCACTTCTTACCACTGTTTTGTCCCTGTTCTCGCGAACCCACTAACGGCCAGTACGTCTTAGTCCCTCTTATAGGGGTATGTAATTTCAGTCTGTCTCTAGCTTAATGAAATGTATATCTTACTCACTCTAGCGCGCTTAATTTTTGCCAACGTCCTTCTTTCGATGACCCATGATAAATTTGTTCAGAATAACGTGAAAACAGAGGTTTTCTATTTATATTCCTTTTGTTGTGGAGAATTAAAATTCTGAGTCTGTCTGGATGCTTTACTATAAAGTCGCAGTCTGCTCTACCGTTGTAAATTTCTATGTGGATGAAATTCATAGTCAGCGAGCCAGGATATAATAGTAAAGTTTTCAGTTCGATACAGGATGATAATCAAAGTAAAATATAATAATAAAAATAAAGAGTACTCGGTGTTTTTGACTCCATGGCAATGTTTTGTGATGTGATAAACGTAAATTGCTTGTCAGACGAGGTAGACACTATTTCAAAAGATAAATTATGCCCCACAAAATGCTGTGAAGCACAATTGATCGCAAGGTCTCATCATGAATAGCTGAATAGCAAATATTCTCAAATTAGTCTTCAAATGGTCACTGCACCTAGAGAGGTGAAATTTAATAATCATCTATGGGGATACGCGCAACATATTCACCGAGAGAAAAATGGTTCAGAAACAAGTTTTGTGCTTTTATTACGTTGCGGCGTCGACTTTGAAGCTGAAGGTCTCAATCTGTCTTCTCCTCAAGTAGTGACTTGATACTGGAGGGGTCTCAATCTGCCTACTCACCAGGTCTCGCTGCTAGTCTGTGCAAGGGTCTCAATCTGACTATTTTCGAGCGTCGACTGTCGGTCCACCGGTTCTGGTCTGATAATTATATTTCTGGACAAATGGAGAAACCCTCATGCCCCCCATGCTACCCCTGTGTTAAGTGACCTGAGATAGAATCGTCCCCACACGGTTACTGTGTGCAGAAGCTAGAATCTCGTCTATCCAACTATACTCATTGCAGAGTGGACCTCAACCTGCTGATGGGCACTTCAGCACGATTGACATCTGACCTCCAGCCTTGAGGTGCATCCACTTTCTTGATCTATTGATTTTATTTGTCGTGATTTTACTGAATGTAAGGTATGTATGGGGGTCCCCTTACCCTTACCGAAGAAAAGATCTCTTTCGGTCGCGAAATATGTTAGTGTGTGTGTGTATCTGAAAGAAAGTGTGTATTGGTAGTCTGTATATAAATTTTTATACTTACTGGAACCGCCTGACAGCGACTCTCGGAGGTGGTTGTTGGTTCTGCTCCGTGGGCCTCATGTGTTATCTCTTTCACGAAATCTGGGGTCGTCTCTGTTGAGCGCTTCATGTAAGTCAAGCAGCGCTGGACTGGCGTGTGTTTGTATTCTTTCGAATACGTTTTTGGCGTGCTCTCTCGTGTATGCGTCTACCTAGTGGATGTTGAGGTCCAGGTCCCTGTAGATGAATCTGTTGGTAATGAATCTTGGAGCGTTTACAGCAGCCCGTAAGCAAGCGTTCATGAGCGTCTGGATACTGCGTCTGTATGTCGCTGCGAACTGGCCCCAGGCAGTGAAGATGGGAAGTGGTACGGTCTTGATGAGAAGCAGTTTCACATGGAGACCCATGTTACTCCTGCGACCTATGATTGGGTATAGGTTTTGTCGGACGGCTCTCGCCAGCCCTATACTCTGTCGTATGTGGGACCTGAACGCCAGTCTTCTGTCGCAGGTGACTCCCAGGTATCTTGGTTCTGGTCGGATATTCGTATCCCTGGACAAATGGAGGGGCGGTCGGTAGTAGGAGCGATGGTGGAGTTGGTAGTGGGAACGGGATTGAGATTTTCAGAAGCGAGGTGTGCAATGTTGTGAGATGTACCGCGTAACACTATTGATTTCTCTGAATGAGGTAATCTTCGTGAATCATCTTGTTTGTTGAGGAAGTTGGGACGTTTTTTAATTTCAATAGCTTAGTGGATTATCCTGACCTGGAAAGTTTTTTCTGGTTTTTTGTTTCACGATAAGGTTAAAAGAGAGATAAGGTTGAATCTCATTCACGGACGGCAAGCTCATGTTCCTAGGCTCTATTGAAGACTCTTCTGTAGGTCTAGCCGATGTAAGTTCTAGAGCAGGTAGAAAATAGTATTTTTCATATGCCCGGTGCCTAATTTGGTATTATTTCCTCAGGTATTTGTAGAAAAGTGGGAATTTTGATTGTTGGCTGTGAATATTGCTCTCCAGAATTTGTCTCATTTTTTTGGTTGCTTCATGAATATAAGGAAAAAAACCTTTGAGTGGTTGGTCTATTCATTGGGCTGTTTGGGATTCAGGGTACGGATTTGCTGAAGTTGGATGAATTTCTGAATTTGGGATTTCAGATAGACGTTTTGACGAAAGGCGAATTTGACAGTCTAATTCCTTGGATCTATTGTAGGTATCAATGAGTCTGACAGATATGGGTAAAAGATAATTCAGAGCGAAATTTAATTGGACAGGATGATGCTGTAACTTAGGGATTAGTATGTGATGAGAATGTCCAGGAAAGGAGTGAATTGTTATTTTCGTCTTACACTGCGAATTTAAGTCGGAAGTAAAGAGTCAATATAGTTTAGGAATGTATAGAGACTTTGAAATCCATGAGGCCATATAACAAAGACGTCATCTACGTATCGTATCTGATTTCGAAGTCTTTCATGTTGAGATTTCCAAGAACTGAAGAAAATGGGAAACCCATAGGGGTCCCTTTCACTTGTTTGTAAAATTTGCCCTAGAATAGGAAAAAGGTTCTTGACATGCAATTGCTGATGAAAGTTTAGACTGTCTTGGAAATTTTGTTGTTTCGTTTTGAGAACGATTAAAGTTTCGGATACTGGAATATTCCTCAAGATTGTCAAGGATGTCTTTGTTGGATACTGAAAGATTTTAGGAGTTTAATAAAGTGATAGGAATTTTAGACGTATGATGGACTAGTAGTTGAAGAGTACTAGTAAGTTGTTTGGCAAAGGCGTGTGGGGGGGGGCGATAACACTAATAATGAAAAGAAGTGGGATGCTTGGTTTTTCTATTTTTGGAAGACTATATATACGAAGTATACAAGAAGATTTCTCTTCTGGAATGAGAGATTTCTCCTTGTCAACGGAAATATTTGAAATTGTTTATGAGTGATTTTGTTTTTATTTTGAAGTATGTTGTGGAATCTCTGGTTGTTAGTTGGTATTCCGAAGAGTCGGGTAATGTGGTCATCTTGTCTGTGGTGTTGAGTACTTACTACAGTTAAATTAGTTTTGTCTACCGAAAGAATGACTATGTCTGGATTATTGTTCAAGTATTTCTGGAATTGTCTGTCCGCTATGGTGATGTTGGATTTCGGAAGTTTTTCTATTCCAAAAGTAGTGGCGATATCTTGCCGGGCTTCTTCGACCAGGTTTTCAAGAAGATAAGAAACAGCTCATTTGGTCTGAGTGATGATGGCTTCCATGAGAATATATTTGAGTGCTTTAGAGAAGATGGTGCCATACGACAAAATACTATGGGTGTAAAATTATCTAAAAGAATAATTCGTTCGCGCCAGTAGGGGAATGGATTGACACCTATCGGGAAACAACTACTTCCCTGGCTAATAACACGATGGGTGTTGGGTTGACATCGGTAATATCCGATGTCAGTGCAGGATTATTTACAGAAGTTATTTCTGCATATGCTGTTGGCAATACAACTGCCGAAATCGAGTTTCAATTATTGGAACACACTTGCAGACCGGTTTTGGACTGTTTGGCCCTTGTCAGTACTAGGTGGTATCTACCATCAACCATAATTTGATGATATGCAGTTGGTTACTTTGGTCACACGCAGATGGGGCGATGACAAACATGTTGTTTGTCGTTCGCTTCTGCCTAGTACGAGAAATAATACTCAGAAAGGAATTCCATTTTCATTTATGGGAAATCATCAATTTCATGTTGATAATAGACACCACCTTTTGTGGCTAAACATCCCGAAACCGGTCTGCAAGTGTGTTTCAATAATTGAAAAATGATTTCGGCAGTTGTATTGCCAACAGCAAATGCAGAAATAACTTGGGATAACTTTTATGAAAAATTTCAGTGTCAATCCATTAACCTACTGTGTAGGTAATTTGAGACTGGCCTGAACGAATTGTTCTTTTAGATAATTTGATTTATTACTGCCAGTCTAAGTATGCACACTCGAATTGTGATATTATGGGTGTTGTAGCCCAGCGGATAATTGGAGAAGTTGTGGAGAGAGGGTCGTTAAATAAGTAATGAGTGAGTTCTGAGTGTTAGTCTTGGTGTTACTGATGTGTTATCCTCAGAATAGTGTCCTATATAACAGAATGAAGCTTTGTGTTTGATAATCGTCTGTAACACTGATATATGGATAAGTTGATAATATGGATATCGCTTATTGATATGTCTTAGATAGTCTGTAGAATGAGGGCGAAGATGGAACGGTCAAGAGTGCGCCTCTCAGAATATCAACTAACAACCAGAGATTCCACAAATAACTTCAAGAAAAAGACCAAAGCACTAATCAACAACGCCAACATTCCGACTGACAAGAAGAAATCTCGCATTCCAATAAAGAAAACTTCTCGGGCACCTTGTATATATGGTCTTTCACAAATTCACAAACAAACATTTCACTTCCTCCCACCGTCAGTGCTTTCGGATACCCCACACACGTCCGTGCTGATAAAATGGTTAAGGCTTTCTCGGCTGAGGTTATCAGTGCCGCTTTTATTATTTGGGTTTGAAGGCCTTTGATTTATCAGATTTTCAAAGTTTCTTCCTGAAGTGTCTTGAGTTTACCCTTAAGCTACCTGAATCAGCATGAAAACTCTTTACGCAGTCGGAATACCAGTCATCGGAGATGAACTCGAGATGTATAAACCTCTGAAGAAGCTAGCCACTGACACCAGGAAAACGTCAGGAAGAAATTCCAAAATCGATGGCTTCAAAACCGAATGAAAATAGTGACACCACACTTATACTCTCCAACCACTAGCCGAACAGTACTCACATATGTCCAAAATTCTTATCACTTCACTGAAATCCTGAAATCCTTCAATATCCATCAAACAGACATCTTTGTCTGCTCTGACGTAGTTTCTATCTCTTTCCACGAATATCCCACTAATACCCTACATTTGAAATGTCTAACTTGTTTGTCATAATAAAGTTTATTATGGAGTATCAAGGTGGAGTAGTAGAAAGCCAAAAATTTTCTTTCCCAAAAATTAATCACTCCTAAAAATATAACCCCTTCAATTCAAAACTGTAAAATGTTCTTATCTCTTTCATTTGTGTCAATGCTCCCGCAGGCCATATGCTATGCATTGGCATGGCAACCAATTATCAGCCTGGTTGGTAGCTGTTTCAGGCTTCCGTGGTAGGGTGCTAGCTACTTGTACAGAAGTTACGCAACGACAGTATATTCAAATCTTCTCGGATATTTCTTTACAGATTTTTTTTTGTCGATGAAAAGTTCTTGCATGAGAGTTGTATCACATTTTGACGAAGATTGCTAAAGCTCTCTTACTAAATTATAGTTGGGCTCGTGCTGACTCTTAACTCTGCCGCAGAGGAAAAACAAAAATTTGAAAAAATGTATGTAGGTTTATCTGGCACAGTTATTCTGTATATCCTATTCAGTTGTCACACGCTTTAATCCAATATTACTCATAACTATATTTTCTTAAATTTTTTTCATGGACCCGTAACATTCAAGTATACCACCGGAGCCGTGGGAACGACCCCCGCTACAGCTCTTGATTTTCTGCTTACCCTTCCATCACAACATATCTGTATTCAAACAGAAGACCGAATGGTGACGCACAGTCTAATGCAGGGATCAACTCCGATCAACCAGTCGCAAGGCAGAGAAAACCTGAAACTGTACAAGGAACTGAAAGCAGATCCAACTAGGAATGCCAGTGCACAGTACAGTATCGCAGTACAATTTCTATTAAAGTTTCAAAACTATTATACCAAGGAGAGTGTTTCAGAGAAAAGTTGCCGTTATCGAACACTACATGGAAGAATTTAAAACAAAAATAATGTCACTTTCTCCGACAGCTGGACGAAAATTAAAGCACTCAGCTCCTATCAATCTTTTTTGCGATTTGTTGGGAGCCGTCTTAGCGCACTCAATGAGCTAGGTATCCAGAATAGGGTTACCCCAACTTGGATACCCGGACACGAAGGCAATGAGGAGGCAGATGATTCAGCACGTGAAGGTGAGTCCAAGGCCAAGATATAAAGACATCATTGGTGGAACAAGTTTCCAGGAAAGAAGTAGGCAAAAAAGTTTATGAAAGCACCCTTGTTCAAATTCATGAAAGACTGCTAAATGACAACGGCAAGGTTGTAAGGATAGTTGTAGGTCTACTGATGATGGGAAATTGTCGGCACATAAACATATGAGTATTATGGGTCAGGCGACAAAGACTCCATGCATGTTCTGCCAGGAGGAAGATGCCACCACAGTATACATGCTATGTGAATGCGAAGCGTTAGCATGAGCTTGCTTGCGCATGAGAGAGGCGGTATTGAGGAACCAGAGGCTATAAACTATATGAAGGAACCAATTTCAAAGCGTTGGAGGCTCATTGCAGTAGTTCGTGTTTGATATAGCTAAGTGTAAGATCCAAACTTGAAACAAACCGTATCACATTTCAAAAAGTCCATTCAGTTGGATCGCCCGTTAAACGTTCCCTAAAGCATGACCTGTGTCGAATATATCATGTTTAGACTGCGTGTCTATCTCAATATGAAAATGTAAAATTCAATATATTCCTTGAGTCTGCATCACTCTTTTTCAATTAGTCATCTTCTTTCCTCGAATGTACGGGTAAATAGTGAATTTTTCTACATATCCCTCCGTCCTCGGGTATAACCACCCCCTTGGAAATATAAAAAGTAAAACACGTGAGGCCTGTCTCGCTCTTTCGTCCTCTTGAAATATATTCCCATCGCTTTTGTGAAGGTGGGGTGTATACGGTGGAGTAGAGCGCCATGCAAATGCGTCAGGCGTGATAACTATTCGGAACCGGCGCTCTAAGTCGGCGCCAGAAAAGCGACGTCGTCGTGAGTAGAACGCCGCAATCAGTTTCTTGTAATTACCGTCGGTTTTAATTACTTTATGCTTACTTTCACCGGGGGTGACGAAATTTTGCTTCAATGTGAGTACAGTGAAAACAGGTAAAATAGCGTACGTGTGATGTGTGTGTTTTGTTTCATCAAAGTTGCCATTTGAATTCGAGTTTATTTGGGAGCAGAATTTCTAATTGTTCGAAAGCTGTGAAAATAAGACCTTTCGAGTTTTTGTATGTCTTCAAAATATTCAGGAGCTGGCCGCTAATAGCAGGTTTCGTGTAACTTTAAATTGAGGTTGAAGAGGTTGACTCACTAAGACTGAATGATTGCTATTTGTCAATAATAATATTTCAGTTTTCATAACGTTTTCGTTCTAAATCCCAGAAAGTCAATATTGCGCGCACGTGTTCAAGTAATCTTCTGTTTGATGAATTAGAACGGTTATTTTCAAACTTTATCAGAAAGAAGTGCATCTTCACGGTTGTTGAGTATAAATCACTTTTCCTTCATTTGATGATATGAAATTCAAGTTTGTGTTGTTTTTTTTTTTTGTACGACACATATGAATGCAATGAATACAGAGACCGCAATGGCCATTTATCAAATATATCTATATAGTGTATTATTTCACTTCCATATTCTTGATACACAAATCCAAAGAAATGAATTGTCAATGTCTTTATTCAGTGAAAAACTGAGGTTCTAAAAGTTGGAGGGGAAACTCATCAGTTATATCTCAAAAACATAATTCTTATAAGAATAACAGGTGAATTCACAACAACAATGAAAATAATTGTGACAAAAAAAATATGTTGTCAATATTGTTACATTAACAACCATTTGAATTGTCAAATAATAATGACTTAGAAGTCATTTATACCAGCTGCACTGAATATGGCGTAGTATAGCAGTCTGTTAATTTATTCAGTACGAAAATAAAATTTGGGGTAAGGTACTCACTCGAAATACTGACCTTATACAGAGTTGTTTTGCAACATTTCCAATAATAACAGTGCACAACGCATTTATGATTGTCATCTACGACGTTTTAGAAATCGACATTATTGAAAAGCCTAAGACTAAACTAATAATCTAAAACAACTTCACAATAATTTAACTAGTTTTGTATATTTATGCGTGTTAAATTTCACGCAAATATATGCACGCAATAATGTATCTATTGTATATATTTAAATTTAACTGCCTAAAGTTTTACAAAATTGTGAATAAAAATATTTTAAGTTCAGGCATCTGTCCGTCTATTAACACTAAGCATGAAACCAATAGGTATACGAGTACCTACATACAAGATATATAAACTGTAAGTATGCCGAAACGAGCACTTAATAATTAGCTTTTGATATGTTTATCAATATTTTTTACCTATTGGGGAGGGCTGAAAAAATTATAAACCCCAAATGTTTCAGTTTCACTACGTTAGTTTTTTGTTGTTTCATTTCATGAATTCCGTCTATCTCAAACTCTCATGATTTCATTAACGTGCTAGCCTGTATGGTATTCATTCTTAAACCAATTCTCCTGTGGTCTTCGATCACATACTGAAACATTATTTGAAAACATCTCATCAGAATATTATTAAATTCAGTTTATGATAATTGAAAAAAAATATTATAGTATGATATAGTAAACTTGCGAAAATATCAAATAATTGGAATATCATTTTCCTCCAAGAATACATAATTTTGGAAATGCATCCTTTCCCTCGTAATTTTAAATGGAAATTGTCGAATGTATTTGATCATAGTCCATAATCAGTCATGAGTAAGTTGATATTTCATTCAAGGCAATTCTTCAAGAAATAGTCTTCTTTGTGCACGTAGTATATACTGAGTTGATAGTTCATTTTAGGCACAGTTATGCACTATTTCAGTAGTGATATCCACACGTGGATGATATTAACTAGGTTCTGTATTGTCCAATTGGATTCAGTGAAAAAACCTCTTTCATCTCGTGAGGATGTCAATGAAAGTTTGGATGACTTACGGATTCGATCTCTAGAAAACACATTACCTGTTTCTCTGTAGAAAAAGCCCCAGGAAAAGTTCACAGGGATGAAAGAAAGGGAAAGGTGTATGATTTTATTCGTTTAGAAAACTTTCAATAATGTCATTACTATAAACTGCAGCAAGTTATTAGAAACAAATTGTTTTTTGTTTTTCAACTGACAAACAATCACCAATTTAAATTAACTTCCATCTAGAGAATGTGAAGTCAATTCATCTACCTCTTTAAACTGAGGTGTGATGAAAAAATCATAAACTTAAAATATACCACGTTGATCTTTAACTGCATTCTACATATATTCGAACAGGATCATGCGGAGTCAGTCCAGTCGACCGTTTCACTTATCGTTTATGTGCAGTTTCTGGTCGATCACTGACCAACTGGTCTACACTATTGACACCTACCGGGCCGAGTTTGTGGTGACATGCTATGAAATAGTCTTTATTACCTCGAGGAATCGAATCACTGTATGTGTACTTCAAAACTATATCTTGTGCTTTTATTTGATTAACTTTATTTGCTTGGCTATCGATGTAGCGTGGGCGAAGATTTGCATATAATCATCAGATGGGCCTTATGGATTTATTCAGATTACTGAGACAGGGTGAATAATACCAGTCTTGATTATTATTCATGTATTCATTGAATGACTTGGAAAATAATGATAAGATTTTTTTATTTTAACTGAAACCAATTCATATATTAATTCCATTAGGTTTCAAACCTTCCAATTTTTTCATGGAGATGAAGGCGCTCTAACATCGATTGCTGTACGAAAATAGCTCGTGATGCTGAATATAAGATACATTCATTGAGTATATAAATGAAATTCATATCACAAGAACGCCGTTCTGTGGTTGAATAAATTCTTAAAAAGGGTAGTCCGGGGTCAACTTAGCTGAACTTCGGAGATACGAACAGTATAGTTTGATGTATACTTCTTGCAAAATATTTCGGCGAAATTGAGTAGGTTTAGTCGGTATATTTAGAATAGTTACTATTTCCATCCCTCTTTTGATGTTCTAGAATAAAGTATACTCGGAACTTTAATTAAAATATTTGGGAACTAAGTTTTTTAGTAGAATCTAGCAGTCACCAGGATATGTTTTTGCATTGATAAGTGAATATTTTTCTAATCATGGCCCAATTTGGAATTTGTGAAATATTAGATGTTGTCGAGATATGTTCAAATTTCTAGTTTGGGAAGATAGTTACGAAATAGTTTCTTTGAAAACAAGATGGGATTGCACGCATTTTCATAAATTGAGCTTGGTGTACGAGGGATATATGTAGAGACTTGGTGGTGAGATAGATGAAACGGGTCCATACCATGGACCAGATGGGTCTAAATATCTTCAAGAAACGAAACCGTCCGCTTTAGAATTCAAGAAATAGGGTCATTAAATGAATGATCAAATAGAATTGAATGTCTTTCTGTTACTGAATATTTTTTCATATGTGGTAATTGGTAATTAACTGATACTTGAGCTCAGGTAATTTGATTCATCACATGTTTATTTAAATGGGATTGTACACTTTCTTTTCAATGGTAATTGATTCATTCTTTAACTCAGGTACCTACACATTTTTAACGTTAATTGGAATGATGAATATGTAGATTTTATTTAGAATAGACACAGTGAAAATCTTACAATAAAGTGTTTCTTGAATTTATTGATTACCTGTAATTACCTTTTGCCTGGCCTCTATCATCTGTTTTTTCAGAGAAATAATTAACTGAACATTACATAGCCTCCCCTCCACTCCTCTCCATGCCAACTCCACTGAAATCAATTATATTAAAAAAATTTCTGTACAATTCTGACGATTCATTCTCATTCCATGTGAGAATTATTTTTCTATAATTATCCATATTCGAATCCATCGAACAAGTTTCTCTTTCATTTGGTTCCGATTTCAATTCTCTTCGTTTAGCATTACGAGCATTTCTCTTTCAAAATTAGTTGTTACGAAGACATTGTGTAGCCATCTCACGTCATGATCACTGATCTCTAGATACTATGTCTCTTACCAAATTGTGTTGATTTTGACTTATGATGTACTGTTTGGAACCTTTGGTGTAGTAATGAATATTACTGGAGTTTTTCCCAACACCATATCGTTATTTTTACACCTTGACACGTGTTTCGATCACCAAGTGATCATCTTCAAGAGGAAGATGAAACTGGAAACTTCGCAAAACTAAAGCGATTTATGCTATACAGGTAAACCATTCAGGAATACCACCCATACAAGTATACTAACCTAAATTAATTTTACAATTACTCTTTCTATCATTTTACAATATGTCCAATATGTTTAAATGTTACAGCTATATACCGGGTGTCAACGAATCTATTAGAAAAGTCATAACTTCTAGACTATCAAGTGTATCAAAACGAGATTTGGTACAGATAAATGGTATGTGGAGAGGAGAGTTTTCACATATTTTTCACTTACCGGTCACTTCCGGTTTCAGCGGAAATGGCTCCGGTTCTGAATTTTTAAATGGAACACCCTGTATATTGTAACATTTTTGGATTTCTGAGACAATTCTGGATCAGAAACTGACATTTTCGGAAGTTTTTCAGCCTACTTGATTTTTTCAGAGTCACTTTTAAAATTGCATCTAGGTGGCCATGATCGGACGTAAACTAATCTATGGACCTCAGGTG
>WOGN01003420.1:0-15299 GCA_015342105.1 Leptinotarsa texana
GCACAAAAAACACACGCAGCGAGGAGAAACCAGCAAATCCGGAATAGCAGAGCATGTTTGGACTCATCAACATAACATTAAGTGAGATCAAGCTGAAATCATCCACAAAGAGGAACACTGGTCCAGGAGAAAATTCAAAGAGGCCGCGTATATTTTGTCCAACAACGCATTTAGCTAAGCTAGCGTAGAGATACGTAACATATGGAAACCTCTTATCAAGGGAAAACTACCAATTCCCGCCAAACGGTCATTTCCCGCTAAAAACCAATGAAGCGGAAAAAGTGAAAGGGAGGATAGGTGAAAGCACTCGAGCGACCATATAAATAGTCAGATCTCGGATCTCCAGTTATCACCCGAAGACGATTGTGGATAAACAATCGCAACGTCGTGACATAACTTGGTTCGAAATCTTTTTAATTTTTTCAATTTGTTTTTCATTTTTGTTAATAATAATTTTAATCTTTATTTTTTCAGCTTTTAATAATATTTTAATTTTATTTGTTTGGTTGTAGCTTGTATGTTGTTAATTCAGTTTTTGTTTGATAAAATTGTTATTTTCGGTTAATCTCATTGATTTTGTAATTTTTTTTTCAGGGTTTTCAAATCAATTTATAACTGCGACTGAATCAGTCCATAATAAAGAGTTTTCAGATGGGGAATATCGAGATTTTCTTTCAAAATCTTAAAACGTTGTAGAAGACCACGTATCTTCCTAGTTAGATATGACATTTGAGAATCTCGAATGTCTCGACACTTTGTGTACACGCGGATTTTGTTGTAGCCAATAATGAATATTCCGCCTAATAAAAATGCCATTGTTGGTGATCTAAGTTTCATCAGACCAAATTACTTTGAAAGGGAAATTTTCATTGTGTTGGCATTTTCTAGTATACCATTCACAAAAGATTGTTCGCTTTTCATCGTCACCTGGTCTGAGTCTATTACAAATCCTAAATTTATATGGATGATATTTATTTTTTCTTAAAATGAAGTGAGCGGTGGATTTGGCTACTCCGGTATTATGTTCAATGGTGCGAGTGAATAATTATTAGAGTACGTACGTTCAGCATCAACACAATTTCTTTGAATATTACTGAAGTTTTTCCTCAACACCAAGTCGTTATTTTTACACCTTGACACGATATTATAAGTACAATTTCTTTGGCAAAAAATGGCACAACATATCAAATTTTTCAGTATTCGAAAAGCTGCCATTTTCCATTTTCAACACAAATTAGGTAGGTAACGAGATGTAACAGTAGTAACAGTAATATGTCAAAAAGTGCTTATAAAATTGAAGAAAAGCAGATTAAGTAATCACTTTTTATTTTGTGCGAGAACTGGTTATGAAATCATATTGTGTGATACGTTGCTGTATTCACAATGAAAAATGGAGTCCTAATCAGGGTATACTTTAGTTTCGGTCCTTATAAAAATACAAAGTTGATGATGTTTTCTAAAGACGAAACGTCGCAGAAACATTCTGCTCACGTTATCATGTAGTCCTTAAAAAGTTGTCGTCGCAAAGTGCTTTTGAAAATAAAGCTAGGAGAAAATTGAAACGAAATTCTCAAATTTCGGTTTTCTCGGATATCTCCAAAACTACTCGGAATATTAAAACATTATTAATGGCATATTATTAGGCACATAAATGCACTACTTTTCTCTAATTCAATCGACCCCATATCACTTACCGTTTCCGATATACCCATGCTGTTCATTTTTATCTTGGACACAGTGTATATATGGCAGAAAAATTGGCAGTTCTTCCATTCAGCGATTTTTGATTGCCACAAAATTCAAATAGTAGTCCGTCTTGTGATTTGTGAGGAATGTGTTTGAAAATTTAAAATTATTTTATCAGTCATGAAATGATTGAACTTTAATTTGAAAATAATGAATGTGAAAATCGATTTACCGAACTATTTTACCAACGCCATCCTGATAAATATTTTTGTTAGCGAACTGGTGTATTAACTATATCGGTTCATAATAGACAGGGTAATAATCAGGTACTTGATGAAGCTGTAGAGGTAGCATTATTGAAACAAATTGCAAAGGATAATGTTTTTTATTACAATAAAATTGAAGACAGTGAAAGGTGTGAGTCTTTC
Source organism: Leptinotarsa texana (assembly GCA_015342105.1). Lineage (NCBI taxonomy): Eukaryota > Metazoa > Arthropoda > Insecta > Coleoptera > Chrysomelidae > Leptinotarsa > Leptinotarsa texana. The sequence continues at coordinate 2,115 of WOGN01003420.1, forward strand.
AAGTGGATGAGAGGTGGAAAACGATAAATTTTTCACTAGGTCTTTTTTTCGAACGGTCTAGCTTTAGGTAATCTCTACAATTGTTTCAACTGGACCCATAGACATCCTAGGGTTATTGACGCCATAAACACACACAAAACTTTGAGAGGTTGAACGTATGGGTGGGCTGAAAATTATTTTTTTCCTGGAAATTTAACAGGTAATAGTTACCTTAGTTTATTTTGACGTTAACGGCCCAGCTCTTACTGATATAGAGAATGTGCGAAGCTCCTCCAATATTAACCTCAAAATATTAGTAATTATTTGAATGACAGGATTCGAGGTCTGTGGATAGAAGAAGAGGTGTAATTGAGTGGCCTTTTCGGCTTCCCGAAAAGATCTTTCGGAATTTCCTTGTGGAATCATAAAAAATGAAGTTTTTAGCAATCTACCTGCGTGGATAAATCATTAATGTGTCTAGCGAAGTGACACGCCAATAGCTCCAAAATGTAAAACGGTTAAAAGATAACCCGTATTATTATATAAGGATTGTCGGATAAGATTTTCAGCATTTGTTTGATCAATAACTTGAGTTTTTGAATAAAGTTCATTCAACTTTTGCATTTTTCGGAAAACGTATTTAAAGCTCACCATCATCGAAAAGAGTGAGTCTTTCGAAAGGTACCCCTGGAACCGTTACCATTAAAAAAATTGAATATGAACAATTGCTTAGAAAGTGGAAAATATGAAGGAACGAAACCAATCAACAAAATAAAATTCTTGGTAGCTTAATACCGAAAGGTCTAGAAAGAGAAAAATTGATAATGGGGATAATAATAAACAAGTATCAATTCAAGACAAAATTGAACTTACTTTCACGGTCAATCCTTGAAAAAAGAACTCACCTGAAACAAAAAAAAATATAATCAGATTTTCAAAATTTAAAGTAAAAATGTTAAAGTAAAAGTTAGAATAAAATGTAAAAGTTGTTAAAGTAAAAATGACTTTCAGTGCAATTTCGAAACTCTTGAAGTATTTTTTTAATGATTTTAAAAAGTAACCTATAGCAAAAGTGATATTTTGTTAAATGAAAATAATCTTGTGAATTATCGTAAGGTGGGTCATATATCATCAGCTGAATGAGTGGGTCGAAATGACGGCATTATATTAGTGTTTTAACACTAATATAATAATATAGCTAATATAATTAGGAAAAGTGTTTCATTAAAAAATATTAAGCAAACACGAACATGGAAATTATTAAAGAAGGAAGTGTTAAATCCTCGTAAACTTGATTCATTGATTAATATTTTCAGAGAATATTTATTCATAATTGCAAATCATGAATATCGATGAGAGTCAATCTGAAAATAAGAAACTTCAATACCGACTCATGAGTAAAGAATTTCAGATATTCACCAGACCGTGCACCTGGTGAATAATTATGACTAATTGCCCATTATCATTCCATCGTGATTATTCTATAATGGAAAATTGATCTTTTCTAGTTATTTACTCTTAACTCCAACTATGGGTTACAACAGTAATTTATGAGTTTAAGTCAACTCGATTTAATGAATTAGCACTAAAATCAAATGTTATTGGTTACTGATTCAAAAATCAATCAATAAAAGGGACATCATAATTTACGACCTACTCGAATATTGAAAGTACCCAAAAACAAGAAAAAACTATACTGTTTAGTTGAAAAAATGGATTAGTTCTCTAACGTGATATAAGAAAATTTCATCTGACTCGGAAATTTACCTTAAAAGAAGATGATCACTTGGTGATCGAAACACGTGTCGAGGTGTTAAAATGACAGTTTGGTGTGGGAATAAAACTTCAGTAATATATATTATTTGAAAGTATGAAACTTTAAATTTCGGCCAAAATATTTGATCTCCAGATATTGAAACTGATAAGTGGCACTGATTTATCGACTGAAATATCAAGAAAAAAGTAGGTTAGATTATATTAAAAATTATGTAATGTGAGTAACAATATAGTGTTCCATTTATGAAGACCATGTTCCATGTTACTTCCATTATTATTTGGTAATTACTAAAAAAATGACTGAATATAATTTTGTTAATTGGTATCCATGATATTTTTTTGATGTGAGCTTGAACTTTTCATGATATCTTTGTGAATTTCTGAGATACTATTCGTTTTGTAGTTGTGTAGTTTCAATGGAAGCCTAGGCCCAGTGTGAATTTCAGATGGAAACTAATTTTTTGTTTATATATGAAAGACATATTTATGAGTGATTTTCAAACATATAATAAATATTTTAGTGAAGAGATTAAAATTTGTTTCAATAAAAATAGAACACTTTCTTTAATGATCAACGATTATAACTTGCAAAATTCATTATAATGGGCAAAAAAGAGAGAGTTTTCAGAATATGAATTTTCTGAAACAACTTATGGAAGGGTTGATACAATTTTGAAAATAGAAAAAGAAATATCTGAAATACTCTGCAAGCTAACAATGGTCATCGTTTATGTTCATTCGACCTTTCGATTTATTTTCTCACAAAGTACAAATAAAAATGAATGTTCGTAAATCAAATATGTGAAAGCATTTCTATTCCTTTTTCCTTTTGCAGTTTTGTCGGCGACCTCTACTATACTACTCGAAGAGTGGTCCATTATTCCTTGTGAATATTAAGAACCTCAAAATATCATATTGTTGAGTGAATTTACGATCGAAACGCAATGAAATATTTTCTGCTTTCAAGCGATTTTCGTCCTTTTGTCATTCATAACGATCAACGTGAACATGTTGTTCAACTGTGGGAGAATACCGGGTTGTTCTAAAAGTAATATAAAAATACCATCAGAAGTTTTTTCTTTTCCAATATTCCGAATCTACATGGAAATGAAAATCCAGGTTTTATTACAGTTTTCCCACAATTCCTACACTTTACTGGAATTACACGCGCCCTTCAAAGCAGCTTTAATTAGAAAAAACATAAATCGTCGATTAATATTAAAATTATGATAGAACACGATAAAAAAATTAAAAATTTCAAACGAACTTAGAACATTCGCGATTTTAAAGAATACAAACACCTTCGAAATTTCACTAATAAGACAGTAGAGAGGGAGATAAAAGCCTACTTGAATTTTCACATAAGCAGGCATACTAATAATGCATAAGACACGTTAAAAAAACTCAACATATAATCTAAAAAAAAAACGATATTCCAGATCACCTTTCAGATGTGAATGACATAAATAATTTCTTCCTAAACTCAATTCTTACTGCCGGTCCAGGCTCAGACTTTGAACAGTACCTACTACGGTGGTCGACATGCTGGTCTCGATGTTAGTTGGGAGTTTTAGCAAAATCGAGAATGATGACATTTTCAAGTATTAATTGGCAGTAAAAACAACGGCTGCAGGTGCTGAAGGTTTCAACATAAGATTCAACATTTTATCTTATCCGATGATAATTGACAATATCTCTCACCTCTGCATTGAATATTCAGTATATCCAACTCAGTGGAAATTAGCTATCGTAATCCCATTACCGAAATGTGAGGTTGTCAGTGAGCTCAAAGACCTGAGACCAATCAGCATTTTACCCGTTGTCTCAAAATTATTAGAAAGAGGTATAAAAGTTCAACTTGTGGAATTCTTGAAAACAGAAGAATCTGTTATGTTTTTTGGCAGTGGTCGAAAGCAACGAGTTGTACTCAATACTTGGCTTCCTCAAGAATTGAACTGATATATGGGGTTCTATAGTGATCCATTTTGGGGCCAATTCTCTATGTTGTTTTCACAGCGTTTTTCAAAATTGCGGATGACACTCAGACATAGTGAATGGTTGTCTGATAATTAACGAAGATCTTGATATAATTTTTAAAATACCCAAAGATCATTCTCTCTCATTGAATGCAAACAAATCTAAGGCAATGCTGTTCGAGATGCGAAATGACGGACTTCTTCACCAAAAAAATATTTATATTACTATCAATAACATTCCCGTACAGTTTTTTTATGTGGTGAAAAATCTTGGGCTCTGTATATATTACTCCTTATGACTCGAAAATGATGTATGCATTTTGTCAGGATAGCGTGCAACTTTGAACTTGAATCTTAAAAAAATACTTTGCGAGTCTCTAGCTCTTTCTGCCTTTACTTCTTGGGATACGGTTTATAGCTCTTGTCTTATGACAACATCTACGCAAAAATCCAGAAAATCCAAAACTGTTGTCTCCGCTTCATCTATGGTATTCGTAGGCGCTAAATATGAAATCTCGCCGAAAACTTCAGTGCTCCACCTTATATCATAAAATAATTACTACCCAAACTCTTTCCTACATTTACAGAAAGATTGTGTTCCGCACTGACGTTCACAATCTTAGTATTAGATCGAAAGGTACTATAACACTACCAATCCACAAATCATCATTGTTTGAGAGAAGTTTTTCGTGTAATATATCGACCACTTAGAATGCTGTTCCAAATGATATTGGGAATATGAAAGTCTCCTCCTTTCGAAAACATTTGTTTGAATTTATGAAATCCTCTAATATCTAGAAAGCGTTTATTTGAATCAGCACATTTATCTATAGTTTATCTCAATTTTGATTAGTTGTCTGCCATCTTCTGTAAGGTTTGTCCAACGGTTGCGTGGAAGATTATATTTGTGCACTCCAGGTGCTCAAGATGAACTCAGCCTTTTCAGTTTGCATGAGAGATGTTGTAGCGTACTTGATAGATCTTATCCTTCTTGTATGCCTGTTTTCTACTGAATAAAGAATATTATTATTATTCTCCAGTAAAAACGCTCAAAAATGTATAACATTATATTGTGTGAATAACATTTTAAATGATGTTCTGAAATATGAGAACATTTATCGCAGGATAGTAACCCTGGTGTAGTCACCGATTTGTTTTGTCAAAACTTCTTGATGCTGGTGATTGAATGTTTATAATACAGACGGTACTATAATCGAATTATGCTTGCTTACAGCGATTGAAACTGACTGGTTTTAGTGAGCTGTTTGCTCCAGCGCAAAGGTTGTAGCTGCTAGAATCTAATTCTGCTTGCTTCCAGCGATTAGAGAGTGCGTGTCTTTCAATTCATCAATAATCGTCTACCATATTCTATGGTAAGCTGGAGGAAGCCAGCAGTTTGTTTTTTCTTTTTGACAAGTCTAATTTGTCGCGTCTGCAGTGTCAAATTCTCCTATTGGATGTAGGAGTATTCTCTGAAAATTAATTTTGATTTCACATTTATTTTATTGTGCTTATTCATTACTTGTTCAATTATCGTTTCTCGGTTGGTACTTTTTCTAAAGTAAGTAGTAATGGTTAGGTATCATTAGGAATAGGAAATATGCAGCCAAAAGTTGATCAATACTCGATTAAAATTAAATTACATAATCAAGAAATATGTAGCATATGTATTCGTGTTGATACTTAACATTTTCATCATTCAAATTAGGATAGTTGCACTGAATCAGTTAAAATACATACTTTTTATTTTTTATAGAAGTTTGGTAATCGGTTACAATGAATTATAAACAAAACAAACTTCAAATCGTTCAAATACGCCTCAAAACATGTAACTTACAGTAGTTTAACATGACATGGAAAACATATCGCTTAACATGAGTTTCGTTATTGACTTTCAATACTTCCAACATTATGTTAAAATTTTCATGGATTGAAAATAGTGGGTTTAGGCTTCCACTTTCAAATCAAAAGAACCTTTTAACGGTCTTAACAGTTACTGGTACAGGTTTTCCAATTGAAAACGAATCATTCAAGTCTTTTATATTTTGAAAATATATCAGTTTTCGAAAAGTTTTATCTCATTGAAGAATAATCCACCAATGAAAAACTTTGAAAAAATAATCCTGGAACTTGTACCTGTAGTTTAAACGGTTTTTCCATAATGGCAAAATATTCATCTGTAATCTACACTCTGGGATACTTTCATATCGCTATTTCGAAGAATCGTGACACCACTGAAGCAGTTAAGTATCCTTAGAATGTTACGTCAAAGCAGAATTCATTGAACACATCAGCAGTCTGACCGTTATAATGAATATCCCACTAATGAACAACAATAACAAATATTATTTGAAATTTTTTTTGAAAAATTTTCATTTTGAAAATGTCTGCAATGTGATAGCTGTTCGTTGACGAGTGTGACAAAATCGCCATCAGTGCGTTTACTACCAGGACAGAAAATTATATCTCCAAGTATCCGCAACGAATGATTGGCGAGCTACGAGCTACAAGCTACGAGTTCATTGATATATATATATATTCATTCTGGTGGTCCTGATCATAGGGTGGTGGGGAATGCGGCGGGGCCAACAATAGGACCGTCGGCGGTATGTTCATGCAAAATGCTCACTCCTGATTGCAATTAAAGAGAACACAATCTCGGCTATAAGGTCGTGGCCGAATGGAACTTGAAAAACCAAACGGTTCGTCTGCTCCTACATCAGACATCATCAGGAGTGAGCATTTATACGAACACCCCGCCATCGCTGCCACCACCCGCAGCTTTCCCACGGACAGTTCCCCAATCCTCTGAAAGTATAAATACGAGTGAACACGCAGCTCAACAATCGTTCGTTGCTGAGACTTCGAGATGAAACTTTCCACCCCGCAGTAAACGCGCATACCTCTAGGGATGTCTGCCACGGTAGCAGACGAAACGTTTGGTACTAGCCCGGATTTTTTTAAATCAACATAAAAAAGTTAACATATCTCAGCTAACAACACAATAATTAATTTTAAGGCGATACATATATATGTTAAGTTTTTTCATGAAAAGAAAGCACTCGATCATCTCCAGTGGCAGAGGGCGATCCGTAGATCCGGCAACGCGCTTCTTCACCATCACCGTGCTTTGTCGTCATCATCTCGAGATCGCCGAGCGATGCAACTCGGCATCAGCATCTCCTTGAACCGGACGACGTCCTTGTGCTGCCGGTCGGTGCATTCGCGCGGCGGGGTCGCCGGACATTCCTGCCCATTGAGGAATGCCCCTGGGGGCGCGCAATGGACACAAACAGACCGCCGGCACCCCTCCTCCCACCTCACGCACTTGAGAAAGACCACCAGGGCCGGATTGCTCACGATATTCATTCCCTGAGCGGACGTTATCTGGAAAATACTTAGGTATGGACATGAGCAGAAATGAGGCTGGCCGCACAAAGGTCGAAACATTTTTGTTGGAAACGTTTAACCGTGTCGTCTAAGCTGCCTGATGATATTTCCGAAAATCTCTACACCATTCAATTAAAAAAATTCAGATTGCTCGGATGTCGAAAATGTTCAATTACGTTGGGTCAGAAAGTATACACGGTCGACAAAAACAAGTATCAAAAATTATGAAAAAATTACTTGAAAAAACAAATGGAGGAAACCTTCAAAAATGAACATTAGAAAAAAACTGATAAGGGATGTAACCAGTTATTGATAATGAATTCGCCAAAACCTAAACAATCCAAGAGCCAAATAGTCTGAAAAAATATTTTAGGGACGTATCCCTCCCATGGCCTAACTACATTTTTAGTTATGTTACTTTAACGTTCGATTAGGTCGGCGACTTTCCTGGAAGAATACATTTTTGCGTTATATTCACCTCATATTTACCAATGAGAGAAAAAAATTCTAAGTGAATTAGACGTCGAAAATTAAAATACTAAGATGGGCGTTGAGGACATAAATTAGGGTTATAGTCTCGATATTGGTCTGAAATTAGCAAAACCCAAGTAATTATTTGCGTACCTACACCTCTTATAATTTTTGTAATATGAACACAGCGATGACATAGGGCGGTAACAGTAGATGTCATTATTTTCTAATTGCTGAAAATTTAATTATTCCATACAAATCAGGCGTCATCTTCAAAGTAGATGTATATGTCCGACATTCCTAAATTTCCAAAGTAAAACAATCTCAACTTGATTCAAAGCCCGAAAGTCTTTGTGTTATTATCACCGAAGTCTTTCCTGACCTTCCTACCAAAGAAATGAAGATATACCCCTCAGAAATCTCGCATATAATTAGCAATTTTGAACCGAATCCTTAAGAAAAAGAGCTAATGATATATTAAACCAGAAATAATCAGAATATTTCTTTCCAAAGAATATATGAGCCTAATGCTACTACTTTTATATTCACATATCTTTATTTTCTTAAAGTACAAACAAACGAGTATGGATTTTATATAAAATTGACGGAACTGCTCTTAAGCGCCTTAAGAATTTTCCTGTAGTGCTTGTGTTTTGTCCTTAAAAAAGAGAAAATCGTAGGATCACTCGCCCAATAAGTGAATCTGGAACAATACATTTACAATTCTGTCACGACTCAATTGTCTTTTTTTCTGTCAAGTTTTCTTCAGATTAATCATGATTAGAACAGCAAATCGACATTTCTTTAAAATTCATTAAATTCATCAAATCGAAAGAAATTCATTCACATGTGACAACGTAAAGTATAATTCATTTTTAAAGGCATGCAGTAAAAATTATTCTTAAGGAATAATTATAATAGCTTGCTAACTTTTTAGACAGCAATAAAAAATGTCTCATTACTAATAAGTTTTTCCCAAGTATTTAATTTCATCTGAAAAGTCAACATGTCATTGGACTTATTCGTTTAAGTGATGTAACTATTATCGTTCAGAAATGAACTTCAGTCGAAACATTGGTTAGAGTCGTTGCATTTCGAGTTAAATTGTCATCAGTTGCTATCACCAAGCGAACATTAAACTGTCATTTTGACAATTCAATGTTGTTTATTGCAAAGTTTCTACGGTTTGAAGACTTTCATAGTAAACACCCAACTAATATATCTTAAGGTAATCTCGAACAATACTTCAATTTCAATATTTCAAAAACAATATTCCTCGAACTTGTTGGATATACTAAATTTTTATATCTTTCACTGAATAAAGGCAAGAAAAAGACTTCGTCTTGAACTTGAGTAGATAGCTTCAACGAAATAGAAATTCATGAGAATTCACTTGATCGTAGATCAGCAAGTCCAGACTACTTAAATTACAAAAACTCACAAGTAAGCGGCTTAATTTTTCCGTATATTTCCGATAATAAACAGTCTCTATATCTCAATACGGCCCTGTATTTGGTCGGTACTTCGATGAACCCATGCTCATGAATCTGCGATCTTTTGAATGTATTGGGAGCAGACTACATGATGTTATCGTGAGTGCGTGGTATTTTGTCCTCTTTAGTGATTGGTCTCGACCTCAAATATTACTTTCCGATATTTTGGAACTTACATCCTACAAGGTGTACAGCTCGTATTCGAGATTTTCGAAGAAGAATGCCCATTTTCATAGTTGGATTCTATTTTGACCAGTCATAAACATATTTAGCTCATAATATTTACGATATCTCTGGAATGCAATCTGTATTATTCCATATCGCTTTCTAGACTTTTAGATTACTTTGACTCAGGTCGTTGATCAAAACTATGACATAATTATTTTTTGTTGCATATTCCAAAAAAAATATCTTAAAATGTGATTCTTTCATGCCAACTTTCATCTTTTTCATGAGGTTGAAATTTCAGCAATATATTAAGCTAAAATTTTAGCAAGATATTGGGTTGAACTATTTCAGCAAGATATTGGGCTGAAATTTTAGCAAGTTATTTAGTATATTCTAGAGTTTGAATAGCTGAAAGTTGTGATCCTCATATCGGAACTCAAAAATTAATTTGCGGCATGGAAAGCGTTTCTTGTTCTTGAATTTTACTTTTGAAATTTGGTAATTTGGTTCAAGATTTCATGTATTTTCCATTAATGTTACTCTTTTAAGTAACGTGGAGGCTTTCGAGAAGTTGAAGTTCTACAATTTCAACGTTGTCCAGAAGAACATATTAACACTTGAAAACCAAAACCCAAATACAACCCATTAATGATTTAACATCTGACAGCGTTGTTTCGATCCGCCACAGGTATCATCAGTGATGTTAGGCTGAATTACAAATTTATTGCTGGACTCGACTGTCCTCAAAGAATAAGTCTACGTAAAAAAGGGCGATAACATCTCCCGACATTTAAGGGATCGACGGAAAAGTCAGATGATGCTCTCCAAAGGATCATTTGGAGCGCTGAGCTTCGACATCGACCGCCGACGAGATTCATCCCCTGTTTTTCACTGTAGTTTTCATTGCAAGGCATAAGGTTGAAAACCATCAGAGCCAAACACAATTTTCTATTTGAATAAACTGTTTTAAAATCTGCAACACTTAAGTAGATGTAATTTTAATTTTAATCCAAAAGACGTTCCAAATAGGTTCCTAATGTTAAGAAAAACCTCACGACATTCATGTACTAATAAGTAAATTTGAACGAATTATGACAACTACTTTCCAAATACTATCAATTCGATGTTCGGCACATATAATTTAACTTCTTAACGAGGTCTTACCTTTAAATGTGCAATCCCTAGGTTATTGATGGAGGAAACTCGTTGAATTACATTCAAGGTTGATATAAAAATATCTGGTTCAAATCTGTTTTTAGCAGTTTTTCATCTTGTTGCCTAAGATCCCGCATATTTTTCAGAAACGATTTCTAAATTGAACTCAGTGAATGTGAGTCGTATTCGTAACAAATTCCTTTATGATGCATTCTTTTACGTAAGTGGGCACGATATGTTTTTTTATTTGAGATAATGCATTTATTTCAGTATTAAAAATACTAACAATTTGGAAGTGATCATAAATTATCGCATCATGCGTAGCCATATTTTCAAGTTTATGAGGTCAGAGATTACGTTTGACGGCAATTTATTCAATGTTGACTATTATCATTTCTGTTCGTGAATTTCGAATCAATAACACAGATAATTTCGGTGGACATACGCACAACGTATATAATGCCGTCTAATCGTAGTAAAAATGGGACGAAAGGAACTTCGGCATTAATTAGTTTAAACAGAAAACGTCAGAGTCATTTATCAATAAGTGCGCTGTCAGAAAAGCACTGCTATTCCACTGCTATTATAGAAACTGACTTTTCCAAAATAAATGCATACAATTACAGGTAAATATAAAAACGACACATGCTTTTCAAACTCAATGATCTACCGAAGGTAACTGCAGTAATATGCAAAATTCAGGATCAATAATTTGAGAATCTATCAACAATACAAACAACAATATTTATTGTGATAAACGAAACAATTCACAGGGGTTATCACTGGCGAACACAGCACTGTATTAAGGTTGCAGAAGAAGCAGTATATGCTCAAACAGACAAGAAAGTTATGTTCGTTGCTTCCTTGCATATTTTGTATGCATTCGATAATATGTAATTAGGAGCTAAATAAGTAGCAAGGTCAAAATGCTCAGGGAGACTTCAACCATACTTAGGGAATGTACAACGTATTCGTGACCTATCTCTGTATCATAAGGGAGAGTGAGTGTAGACCCACAGCACTTAGGCCTTTATATTGACAAGTGTAGGCCAAGACTTGCCGAACACACACTCTCTTTAGCAACCTTGAGGTGTCTCACGGTGGCCCCCCGCGAAGGTTTTGGAAGGTACAACGATATTACTGTCGTTGCGCGGCTTCTTCAACCTTCTTGGAGTTCCCTCCATGGAGGTGCACAAGTGAGAGAGCTTTCCTGCAGGGGCAGCTGGTTACTGGTGGAGGAAGAGGGTGCACTTATTGTTGCTGCCACTCCTGCCTATTTCGCTCTCTTTCTCCTTTTGGTCTCGGCGCCGTAAATGCGCTTGCGCTTTGGCCTTTGTATAACATCACGAGGTGATCTGCTATGTCCAGCTTCATTCCAAGCGGTAGAGTGGGGTGGACATTTCTGTTCATCCCCAGCCACCGCTTTAGATTGAGGTGAGCACTTCTGTCCAGTCTCGGGATTGGTTTTTGTTGTTTCTGTTTTTGTGTTTGTTTCATTCATGTGTGTTCCCACGAGTAGCAAGGGAAGAGTTGGTCACCTCTGGCAGAGTCTCGCATTACTAGAGATAGGCTGATTACAATGAGGTTTCGCTCAGTTCTCCAAGAGGATCGTTCGTGACCTCATATCACCCTGCTTGGGTAGACTGGTCCAAGGTGGCATGTTTTGCAAAGGCTATTGGGGAATTTTAGTTTTCCTCTACTTATTTCTGCCACTGACTAGGTGTCCGGCGACCCCGTCCATTAGGCCACATTGGCTTTCCAGAAAGGGTTTCCAGTCTCCTGGCGGTTTGCAGATGACTTATCACACAAAAGCAGTCATGGAGAGGCTCTTGAACATATTCCCTATGTATGTGCTGTAACAGTACGGGAAGCAAGATTGGGCCAATTTACACTGAAAAACTCACCAAAAAGGTGATCGGGCAATGTATAAAAAAACATTAAACAAATTCACAGACCAAATATTTTTTGACGAGTTACATAGAACCTTGTCTGAGAATGCCCGAATAACTGAAAGAACAAGCGAACAGTATAAACTTCAAACTGGGTGCCAAAATACACAGGAACTACATTTAAATGTCGCCAGAACATTATTTGTGAACTTTTCTTGTCATACTGAACAGAACTAGCCGATAACGGAACAATTTACCTCACTGTGTACTTTCTCAGTCGTGACAATACTCATTCCCAAGTTGCGCTGTGTGAATGCTGGATTGAGAAATTTTCTCTACTTAGAAAGATACATACGAAAATGTTCAAAACAAAACGAAACTGATCCGTTAAACCGAGGTGTTGATTTGGAGGATCCCGTCTCAACCCCGAAAAAAAAACTCTCAAAAATGTGGATGCCTGTAAATTAGGTTGAATCATATTTTGAAAACTTTGATACATTTGAATATATGTGGACAGACGCCCGTTGGAAAAATTTGATTAATGAGCAGAAAAACGCAGAAATATGTTTACATACGATAGAAGTGTCTTCAAAGATTTGAGTGAACCTGAATTGAAGTAATTTGTCCTTCATATTTAATTTATTTTAAAGTTTTTATTTTATTTCATGAGAGTAAAAAATCTTTGAATACCAAGTGCACTTCTCAAATAACATTCAGACCGTGATTGTGACAAAGTCGAATTGATTTTTTTTTTATTATTTCATTGATAATTAATGATTATAGTCTATTTCAAAAGAGTGTAGAGTAATAAAATCTCATTAAGTATTCAAAAGCGCTACAGGGTGATCCGTCAATAAATTCTGTCACTTCCCTAGTCCGCATTGCAAA
>WOGN01003422.1:0-15299 GCA_015342105.1 Leptinotarsa texana
TACTTAATCAATTTTTTATAAAGAATTTGAACAACAGACTGAAATGTTTTTGGTAATATCTACATAAAATATTCACATTTTTTAATGAAGAAAAATCTATTCATATACGACAATTCCTTTGTTGAAACTAATTTAAATGTTAATTGATAATTGAATTATACTACACCTAGTCACAATCGTGGGATAATTGAGGAATATTGATGATCTGAAGCAACACTCATATGAAACATGTAATCTTTACATACCTATATTAATTATTCATTTCTTCATAAACCACATGAAATAACGAGGATGAAAGCTTACTTGGGAATATTTTTTATTGAATAGTTATCAGTAAAACAGGAATAGTTTTCGAAAGAAATGTAAGAATTGATAATCTTCATTAATCTAAACATTCTCGAAAATTGCATTTTGAAATAATATTTGATATATTGCCAAAACCAGATTTGGTTTATGGGGGAGTGGCAAAAGATCACAAAGTCATATTTTGTATGTTCATTAAATAGGATCAATTTGTTTAATACTGACTACACATCAACCATAAATCGTAAAACAACTATCTTATATAATTTGGTTATTATTCGGAGCAACACTGTCTATTTCTGTTTAAAATCTGTTTTTCACAACAACCGTAAGAATTCGAAACTTGTGCGAGCTAAGGACTAATGAGGTCTTACCTTTTAACGTGTGATTCCTAACACTTGATTGTAAGATTGCATAACGGTTCACAAAATCACAATACATGTTTCACTATAAAATAATTAACTACTTCAAATGTATCTAATACTAAATATAAATAATTGAAAACATTCAATAATATAAAATAATTTGGTCATGTTAAAAACTAAAAAGGATAATTTCGAATAAAGAGCCGTAAAAGATATTTTGAACTCAAAATTTGTCGCTTTTCAAAAAACTTCAAACTGCATATTTCTCAAGACAACGCAATAAACAAAGTAACACATTGGCAAGGATTAATTTAACCATTTTTGGAACACAGGAGGAATAGACACTAAATATATATTCATGCATATTTTCAAGTGGGGATGACTTTAAGACCTTCCATGATACATAAAAAGGCTCTTCTTGTATCTGTTCCTCCATTCATTTGAATAACACCGAAGCCGCAGCATCTTATTATTAATAAGTGTTATTTGTGAAGTGAATTTTTTTGGTAAGTAGAATTAGTGCACAATGAATTGCATCAAAAATGACTTTCTCACACGCTAGACGAGCAAGTTGTAATTATCGATACCGGCATAATATTGTCACGTTTTTTTGAAATGTCATGATTTGGTAGGGTAACTTTACCACGTTAAGTACAGTGTGCATCAATCAAATGAAATACATTCCATAACATATAAATAGAGGCGTGTTCAAAAATACGCTTGAACACGTCGGTGGGTGATCAATGTTAACTTCCTTATTTTAAATGAAACACCTTATATATTATTCAGTTTTTGAATTTTTCACATTCTAGACATCGTCTAGTTCACAAGTTGAATGATGAAGGTCCCAAAAATATAAGCGACAGATCATTGGTTTCAGAATGAAGGATAGATGAACGGGTTTTGATGATTTTACAGCACAAAAAAATTGTTATTAACAAAATGAGATATAAAAGAAGGCTTTCAGTTTTTCGTCAATAACTCAAAATCAATACTTGTGAAATAAAAATAAAACATTCTGAAAGTCGAAGAAATGTACAATGAAAAAGTTGTACTTCTACCTCCACAATTTTTGTACGCTTCTTACGGCATGGAAGCATTACATTTTTTGCAAGTATTGAATACTTATGATGTACTGTTTGGAACCTTTGGTGTAGTAATGAATATTACTGGAGTTATTATTATTAAAGTGAGATATAAGGAACACATAGCATACTTAAAATACGGAAGACCTGAAAAATCAACAGTCGCCCATCATATTTTGCAACAAAACAATTCCATAGACTTCAGTTCTTTAAGATTAGTTAGACAAGTTAACAACAGGCAACTAGATGCCTATGAGAGTGTAGAAATAAGTAAACATAATAATATTATGAATAACGATAACGGACCAATACCAAATAGCATACTATATATCTTGTTGAAATAATATTGTTGGGTATACTGATTACTACAAAAGACACATTGTAAAATAATAGAAAGGCCAATTGTAAAATTAATTTAAGGTGGTACACTTGTATGGGTGGTATTACTGATTACCTACCTGTATGATGTACCTCAATAGCGTAAATAGCTTTAGTTTTGAGAAGTTTATAGTTTTATCTTTGTCATGAAGATGATCACTTGGTGATCGAAACACGTGCCGAGGTGTAAAAATAACGACTCTGTGTTGGGAAAAAACTTCAGTAATATTCATTACTACACCAAAGGTTCCAAACAGTACATCAAAAGTATGAATTATTTACAGAATTGACATCCTCAAGACAATGCTTCGATAAGCAAAGGACGTCAATATTATTTACCTCCACAAACAATTCAGTTGAATTATAATTATGTAACTAACCCTGGACATTTAAATCACAATTTTTTGTGGAAATATCACAGTTTAACCTATTGTTCATCTGAAAGGATTTAGGGTTGAAATTCTCCTAAATAGATTTCACGGATTGTTGCAGAAGTGCCCGTGGAATAAAAAATCACTTGCCAAATTTACGTTGACTGCATCAGTTTTTCGATCAGAATTTCGCATGGATGGAATTTTGGGCTGCAACGGTGAAAGCGGAAAGTAGTATTTACACAGTAGTATTTAGACATCGGTGCTACATCCCATTTATAAAATGAGCTGAATAAATTCACAGAAATTTCTGAACCTGAATGCGGCAGATTGAATTTATCGAATGATGTTTATGAAGAAATCATTGCTAAAGGTACCATTTCTTTCACTCTAGATATTTTTGGTGGAAAAAAGAACATTCATCTGAATAATACATTGTACGTACTTGATTCGCGAAATAAACTTTTATCTGTGAGCAAAATAACGGATGATGGTTTTGAAGTTTTATTAAAAGATGATATTGCTCAAGTTACGGCTCCTAATGGAGATATTAAGTTAGTTGCTGATCGTCTTGGAGAGTTGTATTACGTATGCGAATATGGACAAACCTCCAATGTAAACGATTCAGCAGTAACCGTGAAATACCCATCAGAAACTCTCCGATTATGGTACAGACGTCTTGTATATTCTCGAAGCTGAACGTAAACACACTCTCATTGGTCTGAACATAAACAATGTGACATCTGTTTACGATGTATATCGACAAGAATGCCGTTTCTAAGGATATCCGAAATTTTATATATCCGAAATTTTAGATATAGTGCACTCTGATATGTGTAGCCCTATGCGAGTTGCGTCTGAAAGCGGAGCAAAATACTTCGTTGAATTTATAGACGACGCATCCCGCTAGTGCGAGTTGCGTTTTGTGAGAACGAAGTCCGAATTACTCGAGAAAATAAAAGAGTATATCACTCTCATGGAAAAATCAGAAGGGAAAGAAAATAAAATGTTTTCAATATGATACTGGGGTAGAATATACTAGTAAAAATTCAAATGAATTCCTGAAGGAAAATATAATATCGATTTTCATTAGAAACCGTTGTCCAACTGAGAGTTTGAATGGGATGACTCCTCACAAAGCTTGGACAGAAAGTAAACCCAATGTCAGTTTTTTCAAGGCATTTGGATGTATAATATTTAGCCTGAATAAAATACCAAATTGAGTAAAGTTCGATTCTCGTTGCAAAGAGGGGATATTTTCACAGTCGAAGCGTTATAGAGTTTAGCTACCGAATGAAAATGAAATTTGAATTTCTCGAGATGTAAAATTCATAGAAAAAAGCACATCTGGTATTGAAAAATTCGAAGATTTTTCTTCTGACGGATCGACAACAAATTGTCAACCAAACGTAGTCGAAAAAGAAACCAGTGCATTGAGGGAAATCGAAACTGATGATGATGATAAAGTTAACGATAGAGAGAATATACAAAGTGAGGAAGGAATTGATATCCAGGAAGTAAACGGTCCGTTCCGAAAAGGAAACCTGGTAGACCTAGTAAGTCAAAACCAATTTGAAAGGTAGACCACGGAAAGAGTATAAAGTTCATCGTGAAGAAGTTCAAAACATTACCGAATATTAATTCCTATCAGAAATTTCAATGAGTTATGCTTTGTTTGGTCCAGATGCAAGTGAGTGGTTCAAGACCATGAAAACCGAACTAGAGTCAATTATCAGAAACGATACATGGTCAAACAATGAAAAAGTTATTGGGTGTCGGATGGTTCTGAGAAACAGATACAAAGCGGAAGGAACTATTGTGAAAAGAAAGGTGAAATTATTTGCCCAAAGCTTCAGACAACAATCAGATATACACGTGAATAAGTTCGATGAGGTTACTGGTATCTCTAGCTATTAGTGATGAAATGAAAATTAATTGCCTATCTTGATGCTGAACACCAACAAAATGATATGCATGAAAAAGCTAGAAGCATGCTTGCTGAACTGAAGAAAAGAAATGAAGTGTGTCTTCTCAAGAAATCGTTTTATGGGCGTAGGCAAGCCAAAAGGTGCTAGCATGAGAAGTTTGACAAGATATTGAAGAAATTTGGAGCACATTCAACAAATGTCTATATCGTATCGATAAAGGGAAAGAACTATTGTTGATAGCAATGTATGTAGAGGATATTCTAGTAGTTTCGAATAGTCTGTAGGGTAATGGATTGACTATCAGGAAACAACTATTCCTCTGGCTAATACCACGAAAAGCGTTGGGTTATATTCCATAGTTGTCAGTGAAAGGTTCTTCACTGAGGTATTTCCTGCATATGCATTTGGCGACGAAACTGCCGGAATACAATTATTGAATGGGCACACTTGGAGACCGGTTTTGGGCTATTTGGCATCAGTGCAAGGTAGGGTATATCATCAACATGAAGTCGATGGTTTCCGATAATTGGAAATCAAATTTCTTCAGAGTATCATGCCTCGAACGATGCTGAAGCGAACATCAAACAAGATGTTCGTCATCGCCCCATCTGCCTGTGAACGAGGTTACCAATTCAATCGCATATACGAAATTTGCCCAATTCCTTGTAAAAAAAAAACACAAATTGTATTGGCATACTTGGAGACTGGCTATAAATCAAATTATCTAAAAAGACAATTCGTTTTTTTTGGCCAGTCTCAAAGTACGTATTCTCTAGGTTAATAGACTGACAACAATCACTAAACAACTACTCCCCTGGCGGTTGACTATCTCGTTCAAAGGCAGATGGGGCGATGACGAAAATGTTGTTTGTTGTTCGCTTCAGCCTAGTTCGAGAAATGATACTCTGAAGAAATTCGATTTTCAATTATAATAAATTATCGATTTTATGTTGATAATAGACACTACCTTGCACTGACGAATGGCAAACAGAACAAAACTGTCTGCAAGTGTGTTCCAATAATTGAAAATCGATTGCGACAGTTGTATTGCCAACAGCATATGCAACAATGACTTCAGTGGAGAATCTTGTACTGATATCTGTCGAATATAATCCAACGCCCTTTGTCGTATTAGCCAGGGGAGTAACTGTCAGTCCATAAACATACATTATAGGTAATTTGGAACTGGCCTGAATGAATTTTCATTTCAGATAATTTGATTTATAGCTAGTCTCCATGTATGCCCACTCAATTTGTGAAAATTTTCCATATAGTGAACTAGTCGGTGCTTTGACTTATTTATCAGTCACAACAGCGCCTGATATCAGTTTCTATATGAGTTATTTGAGCCAATTGAACAATTGCTATGAAATAGACTTTTGCAAAACGTGTTCTCCGATATCTAAACGGTACCATACGTCTAGATCTAGTGTTCCAACCCGATGACAGTTCTCCATTATGATTTTTATATTTTTCAGATTGTGAAAGGTAACAATTACCCAAAAAAGGTCGATAAAAAAACTGATTTTTCCTTCACAAAAAATGACTTTCGTTGAATAAGTTCAAAAAGTTGTCTACTGACATTTGTATGCTCCTTCATATCTCAAGCACTGTAGTGATCATTTTCCATAATTCGATATTATTTCACATCATTACTCCGTTGGAGGTTGGAGATTTGTCTTTCTTTTATAGATACTGTCACGGTAAGTGTTCGGGTGTCATGGCACATTTGATTCCACCAAGAGCGGCATAAATCAGAAATACGCGACTGACTGTGGCTGCTCGTTTTGAGGTTCAATTAAGAACACTTCGTTTTGAATGATACAACTAATTTTCCTTTATTTTCAGTATGTTGATATTAATGTAGGTCACTTGTAAGTGGCTTCATCCTTGTTCCGTATTTTTCGTTTGATTCTGTTTTCTAATTCACCTGTTTTCAAGCCACCCCAATAAACAAAACAACACAACGATGGACAGCATGTACGTACGTAGGACACCAAACCAAAAAAATAACAAACGTCTTCAAGCCATTGAATATCAACATCACACACAAGCCAAATACGAAAATAACACAAAAAATAAACAGCTATGAAAAAGAAGAAGACAAAAACCAAAACGAAGTATACAGCATACAATGCCAGGACTGCAACAAATTCTATATCGGCCAAACCAAGAAAAAACCGATCCAAAGGTACAATGAGCACAAAAAGGCATATATAAACCCAATACTATATAAATTAAACCTCGCAACACACGTCATACAAAACAAACATAATTTCCTTCCATCAGAGAACATAAAACTCATAAAACAAGTCAATAATAGAAACCGTATGGACATTTGGGAAAACTTAAACATCCATAAGTTTAACAAGTGATTATAAATCACTTATCGAGGAACAGGTACAAATCAAAACACAACAATACCTAACATTCAATATATTCATCTTCAATTCTCTCATTGATAGTGAAAATGAAGTTGTTGCTAATAAGTTAATAATTATAATTCCACCTCAGAAATGTTTGTAGTACTCATTATGAGTAAGTTCATAGGTTTCAAATTAATTTTCCCAATGTTCACGGAATCATTTAGATGATTTATCTAAGCGCATTATGGTAATTCCTCACAATACGTAATGAGTTCTCAATATGAATACTTATCGAACTGAACGTATTTCTATTTGGATTCCTACTTAATGTGATACTTTTGGTGTGGTAAGTGTGATAGCCGCAAGTGCCATTTCGCGAAATTTCAGTTCACCCATGCCATTTATGATATGATCCAACAATTAACAGGTATTTTAAAATTATAAATAATCCGCTAAAAAAAGTAGGGTTTGTTTTTTCAAATATGTCATACATATTTCCAAATATTGAAAATTTAAAAAAAGGTTTTAGGGAACAGAGAATTAATTTAGCACCAATATTATTATTTTTTATTGAACTATGAAAATACGGGGAAAACGGATGGTACGGCTCGAGTACGCTGGGCTTAATTCGAATACTTCATTGAAGAAATAATCAGCATATGAAATACAAGCATAGTTTATAGTTATATAAACATAGTTATATAAAAATAAGAGTTCACGACCGTACTTATCTATTGACACTGACGAACTGTCATCCTGGTTGAACCGCGTCTGTAGTTTTCAACTGTTTGACGTTTTGGCTTCTGCTTTGAAGCTATTCTTAAGTACTATTTGGAACTGACATTACATGACTCGACAACCACACTTGGACCAAAACAAAGCCAGTGACGAAACTTGGGGGGTCAGGTATATCACGTACCCGTTGTCGAGACATGTGACTTCAGTTTCAAATAGTTCTTGAAAATATGTTCAAAGTAGAAGCAGAAACGTCGAACAAATGAAAATTACAGACGCGATACAACCCAGACGACATTTCACCAACTTTCTGACCGCGGAAACCTATCCGAACATACATGTGAATTCCAAGACATCGTCTGTGGATGCACATTTTTGCTGGCAGCGGGAGGTTGTATATCTCAATGCGATCTAGAGGTGCTTCCGAATTGAGGTGGGAGTAACCAGGTTCAATTCAATGCCACGAAAACCCAAACATCGGTGTTCACCAAAAAAGATAAATGTCTCCGAACCGGCTGTAATAATGTTGATATAGACAAGTCCGCTTTCTGCTGCGATAAGTTTGTTAGGAGTTGGCACTATAACTTGGCACTGTAATGTTGGTGGAATTGTTTTATAAAGTTCAGGTTAGACCTTCTTTGGAGTATTGTTCTCATGTATGGAGTCATCCGCCTGATTGGAGACACAAAAATCACTTACAACTTTGATAGTGTGGAACGTCGAATGAAAGTTGAAAATTTGTCCGTCTTTTAAATATGCTTTCACAGAAGATGTTCAAGTGACTTGGCACATTTTATTCCACCAAGAGTGATACATATCAGAAATACTCAATGGACTGTTTCTGCTCATCGTTTTG
Organism: Leptinotarsa texana; assembly: GCA_015342105.1. Classification (NCBI taxonomy): domain Eukaryota; kingdom Metazoa; phylum Arthropoda; class Insecta; order Coleoptera; family Chrysomelidae; genus Leptinotarsa; species Leptinotarsa texana. Next base: position 8,388 of record WOGN01003422.1, read on the forward strand.
AGGTTCAACTCTGTGCACCTCATATTCCACTGTTCAAGAACCCTTTCATTTGAAAAACTGGGTTCATGTGAAATAAACTTCCTGAGAACGTACTTTCGCACAGGCACCGCTCTTAAGGCACCTTGAGGATTTTCCTGTAGTCATTGTATTTTGTTCTTGAAAAAAAATCTCCTTCAAGGAAAGTCCTCTGATGTTGCAGAAATCGATTTTGAAATTGCTAGTGGACCTCTTGGCAACTGCATTTACCATGTTATTTTTCTGTAGACTGATGTTGAAAGGACTCTGCTGACTGTCAGAAATAGTGACTATCGAATAACTTCTTCAGAATGATGCCCTCTAATCAGCCCCTACTCGGAGATCCGATTGGGGAGCTATTTTACCTCTGGTGTATTTTGAACTTAGGAACGTCATCATGTAATTTGTTTTTATTTTTCCACCCCTGAACCGAAAACAACCAGCAGAGTAGCGAAACGATACCCTGAAAGCAACTTCACTCTAACTGATACGCAAATCGCAAACATATGTTGACGTGTTTCTGGCTCATTAGCTGTCATCAGTATGGTATAGTGAAGTGAAAGTTCAGTCAACAACAGAAGCCAGCTGCACTGTTTCGTCTAATCATATTGTGTTGAAGATATCACTAAAGTCACGACGAGGCAACTTTAGCTACATGCGTGATATCTGGGTCTAATATATGACATGAATGATAATTTGGTGAGTGGATTTGATATAATCATAAGCAAGGAAAATTCATGAACAAGGCAGTCATGAAAGCATAGTGGAGAAAATTGTTATGGAGGATAGTAGAATCACTATCAGAAAAGTTTTTGAGGATGTCGGCATATCGGTTGGCTCATGCCAGGCAATTATTTTCGAAAATTTTTGACATGACGCGTGTGGCAGCGTAGTTCGTTTCAGAATTGCTGAATTTTGACTAAAAAACCGGCACATGAGCATCGTTCAAGAATTATTGAATGATATCAAAGGGCATCAAGATTCGCTGAAAGGGGTCATAACTGGTGTCTAATCATGGGCATATGGTTATAACATTGAAACCAAAGTCCAATCGTCCCAATGGAAGATCCCAGAAGAATCACGTCTGTTAAGACTCGTTATTTTTCCTTTCAGGAATCGCCAATAAAACTGTATTTTTAGTCTAACAAAATTTTAATGACTTTTCCACAATAACTTCTGACAGTCTCCTTTTTTTATCAACAACTTTATGGTGAGCAAATAAATATAAGAACAAGCAACAAATTGAATAATAAGAAAATCTGAATAACAAGTTTCAACATCCTCTCCACTGCCAGGGGAACTATTTTTCTTCTAGATCCAATAAACTTATCAGTGGTCGCCTGTATATTCGACATTTGATGTTTTCACATCTACGACACGTACTCTGCTAACAGGACTATAAGTTGCAGTTACGCGCCCTAACTTCCATGCATACCTCGATAAAGTGTTATCAATTAGTATAAGAACATCATTAACTGGGATAGATTTTTCAGTTTTCTTCTGTTAACGCCGTTTTGATAATGTGATATCGAAATGATATATAGTCTCTTCATCAGGCGGGTCCATGTCGGTAGGAACCCACCTCCAGTCTTCCACGTTAGTCCTTTCTTCAATCTCTGCTATTCTATGTGAAACGAATTTTTTGAATTTTCTGCCGTCACTCTTGATCCAAGGAATAACACATCTGGAGTTTGACCAAAAATACAATAGAGTTATAGGTATGTCCAATTCCAATTTTATTGAATGTGCCAGTCTGCTTGCCATAACAGCCGATTGCAGCTCTAATCTTGGAACTGACAAGGGCTTTTGAGGTTCCACATGTGTTTTTGATGAGACCAGTGACACATCTACCTCTCCAGATCCTCCAATCATCCGAAGAAAAGAAACTGCTGCAAACGCTTTCTCACTGCTGTAGCAGAAAGTGTGGAATTCTATTTTTGAAGCATTTGGAATGAGTAAACTATAACATCATGAGATCGTGATACCTTTTGATTTGGCAGTTCATTCAAGCACGTCTTCCAGATTGTTAAATGGTTCTCATGCAATCTCTCATACCAACCAATTCCAGAACGCCAGCGTGGTAATTCTTAACAAATTGGGCACATGATGGTGAACAGGGGGCTCCCAAGGTCATAACAATTATTTCATAGGTGTCAGGTTTCCTGTTGAATTTCAAATCTCGCCACAAAAATCTTTGTGAACTTCTGTCTTTTTCACATACTCTTATTTGATGAAACATCTCCTTTATATCTTCACAAAATCCGAAACGTTGTTGTTTGAATTTAGAAAGTATTGCTACAAATCAGGACCGGCAAGAAGATGGTCATTCAAGCTTATGCCATGTGGCTTTGAGGATGCATCAAATACAAGACGAATTTTGTTTCTATTAGTGTTCTCGACAGCAAAATGTGGAATATAACATGTACGTGGAGTTTCAACTTTTGCTTCTTCTCTAGTGAGTTTTCGTATATATCCTTTTTCTTCATATGATCGTGGTTTCTCACAGTATTCTTCGCGAAAATTTGGACTATTTCGACATTTCCTTTCGATACATTTTAATCTCTGTAATGCTTGTATTTTAGTTTCAGGTATAAAAACATTGTCGTGAGTGTGAGCAGTGTTGCGAAGCTTTCAATAGAAAATGACTTTCTTTTCATTTCTTGGAAATTTTTATCTTGATCGGATTCGCAAATATGCAAGGTACAATGAGATGTTTCAGTCATTCCAACCTTAAAATTGCTCACACCGTGAACAGGCCATCCTAATTTGCATTTACTAGCCAAAGGAGAATTTTCTGGACCGCACCGTATCTGTCGAGCAACGATACGATCTATGTTGTCATGTCCCATTAGGAGAACGGGTTTCTCATTGCAAATATCTTTAATTGGTAGATTTCCCAAATGCGGATATTTTGACATTTCTGTCATCTTGACGTTTTGTGAAGGCAGCGACAGATTATTTACTGTTCTGACTCCTTCCACTAAAAAATATTTTTCTGGTCATCACGTTTTGATATTTTCAGGTCAATTTTCATCGAATTGTTTTGCCATGACGTACCATCATTAGTCCATTGTAAGCACAAGGGTTCTGTCGAGCTGGTTAGACCAAGTTGTTTAGCAATCTTCTCATCAAGTGAAGTTACTGATGATGCCTCGTCCCATGATACCAATACCTGTATTGATTCTTCTTCACCATGTCTCAACACAGTGAGTAATCTCAATTGTATTTTTTTCTAGCTGGATCTCAGTGTATTGACTTTCTGGATTTGCATCGTCTCGTTCACTATGCGTTTATTTCTATGCGGAATATTTCTATGTAGTAGTCGATGGTGGAATAGTTTACAGCCATTGACTTACAAGGTTTCCTTGTACTGCATTTGAACTTATGATGATTTTTCTTCAAACACAAAAAGCACAGCTTGTTTTCCGTAACAATTTTCCACCGTTTATTGATGTCATCGTTTTCCATAACATGACAGATATCATGGACATGAGTTTTTTCGTTGCAATAAATACATTTCTTCTCTTGAAAGGTCTCTTTGAAAAAAAGTATTTTTTTAGGCTTTTTCGGAATATATTTTTGGTCAAATCTTTCAGAAATTGAAGGAGTACTGACATAGCAGGCTCTTGCAATTTCTCCTACCCATTTGGCAAAATCTTCCAAATCCAACATCCCATTTCCTTCAATCATTTTGTCGCCCCATTTCAGCTTCAACTGATCAGGTAACTTTCTGATCAGGTCTTTCAGTAGCTGTGGATTCTGAAAATGTCCTGGGGATTTGAGAGTTTTCATGATTGCAACCATATTGTTTATTTCATTGGAGAATTGTATAAGTTCCTCAAAATTTGAATCTTTCCGTTGGGGAAAAACTCTTACTTTGGATATTAGACCATCGATAATGAATTCAGGTCACCCAAATCGTAATTCAAAGGTTTGTATAGCCAAATTCATATTATCTGCTGTGAGCATCATCCCAGCTACCGCGGATTTGGCTTTCTCTCTCAAACATTTCTGAAGTTTAAGCATAATTTCTTCATTACTGAAATCACATAGACTGCAAATATTTTTGAAGTGTTTGTGAAACAAAGGCAATTCTTGTGATTTGCCATCAAAGCAAGGAAAATCCTTTCCAAAATAATTTCGAATTGAGAACTTGTTTTGATTATTTGCATTCGTAATGGTTTCACAAAGTGATTCAATTCCAATGATAGCTTCTTTTCTATCAACGTTACCTCTTCCTTCTATGTATGCATTCTTCTGGGTGGTTTTCTATCTATTGATACACTCTTTGTTTCCTTTCTTCTGCTTCATCGATGGTACATGAGCTATTCAGTCGTACTTTTTCTCTTACTTTCGATCGGCCGCTTTTTGTTTCTTTTCGAGCGTTAACTTGGCGCTCTAGCTCTTAACAATTTTAAACTTTTCACTAATTCTTCCTTTTTTAATTGGCACATCTTATTCTCTAATTCTTGTTTCCTTTTCTCATTTTCAAATGCTAATCGCTTTCGATCTATGCTTAATAGTGAATGTAGACTGAAAACTTCACTAATTTTGTCTCTTGATTATTTCAATTTCACTCAATCAGGACTTGACGGAATAGAACTTCTTTTTTTGCCTAATTTATCACACCAGATATAGTCATCATTCAGATTCCTGTCAATCCCTGCAGTTCCTAGACTAGGTCTGTGCAGCAAGGATGTTTGTGAATTTATCGACGCATCTTTTTCCATGTCGTGCGTTTGTCGGGGTCACCAATGTTAAGACTCAAATTATTTTTCCTTTCAGGAAATTTTAATGACTTTTCCATAATAACTTCTGACAGTCTTCTTTTTTCATGAACAACTATATGGTGAGCAAATGAATATAAAAACAAGCAATAAATTGAAAAATAAGAAAATCTGAATAACAAGTTTCAACAACGTCTAAAAAAGAATATGGAGTTCAATTTTTGTACATGAAGTCTACTATGAGGAGTGAACATCACTTCATATTTTCAATATGAGGCTCATTTTCTGTTTATCTTGACGAAAGTAGTCAAAATATTAATATCGGCCAGAGGCACCCGGTTTTTATATGAGATATCAGGGAATTGTCCTATAATCTCATCAATAGAAAACTTTAAAAAAAGATACTTCTGTTAGTGCCGTTTTTACTGATTACATCATTATAATTTCTATACCGGTGTAATCAATGAGTTCTATGGACTATCAAATATTCCCAAACCAATTTCAACTCTTCGTCCAATAATTTTTGGTGTTAACAACCCTAATGGGGGAGTTGCATAACTTATTACCAATATTTCAACCATACCTCGTAATATTTACTGATATCTTTCTCGTCGAAGATCCATTTCAATTTTGCAATTATATCAATGAATTTCAATTACCTCCCGATCATATCATTATTAGTCTCGATTCGAAAGCTTTTTCAATAATATTTCCAGCATTATTTCTATAAATATAATCAATGAATATCAAAATACCATTTCCAAGAGCTGCAAATACACCCACACAATTCAGTCAAGTAGTAGAATTTCTATTAGATTCAACTGTGTTTTCTTTTTCCAAAAAAAATTAATAAACCGTTTCACCCATCCTAGCATAATAATAATGGACGATTCGGTAAAATCTTGCATTAGAAAATTCCTGTTAAATTATTTTTTTAGTGTTTCTTTTTTAGATTCCCTATCATAGGACGACAGAAAAATTCTGAAATAACTTCGTAATACAAAAAGCCAGGTGCCTCTGGCAGATATCAACATTTTAACTTCTTCCTCAGGATAAACAGAAGATAAACCTCATATTGGGAAGGAAATTTGAAAGAAAATTGAATTGGTGGTCGTTCCTCATAGAGGCATTCGTGTACAAAATTTGAAGAAACATACAGAATTGATTGTCGAAAACGGTTTTCCGAAATCTCTTGTTTATAAATTACTCTCCAACATATCCTATATCATCCCTACGCTCCTGGGGATATCGAATCCGTTGTGGGGAACAAAAAGTGCGTAATTTATTGGCACTATTCGTTCCCCACCCTCAGGCTCATACAAGCTAATATGAATTATGTAGTCCTTCTCGACCACTAGAGCAAAACGATATGTGTCGTGGGGGTTTCAGCTCCTGGCGAAACTTATATCGTCTGAAAATGGGAGGGAAAATGGATAAAATATCGAAATTATCTCTTCGAACTCCTCAGTCTCTTCCAGACTACTCTGTCGAAATGGTTGTTCCGTTTATTGGGGGCCTTGATGGAATTATGCCATCTCTACTCTCGAATCTTTAAATCATACTGGCTTGCCGCCGTATGGCAGACATCTTGGCCCGACAGATGCAAAAGGCTGTCATTTTCGGCTCATTGAACTCGCTCGGGGACATGATTTTCGGACCCTATGATCACTTACCCTATGGTGTGAGGAGTGGTCGTTGGTTGATGATGCTGGCGCGCTCGCCCGAATGTATCAGGATTCGAAGATAGGGCCTGACCAGCGCATACTGAGGTATATGAATATAGTTTGAAAAACTCAAAACACGCTTTCAAAGAACGTTGAAATAAAAAGTTGAAAATAATATTTCAAAATTAGCTTAAAATCATTACGAACGGAAAATACTAGTATTATTGTGAAAAAAGCGACGTGATATACAAAAAATATGGCACAAAGGGCCTACGCTTTTTTCACAATAATACTACTATTTTTCGTTCGTAATTTTTTTGATCATATTCAGCGTAACTCCCAAATCTCTACATTCTGTCTTCTTGGCTAAATATACATTGTTTATCTTATACTGAAAATCATTCCGTAGTTTTTTCTAGTAATTGACATACTAAAGCATTTGTCAACATTAAATGTGAGGCGGTTTGACAGGGACCACTCGTAAACTCTATCTACGTCATTTTGTA
>WOGN01003423.1:0-15299 GCA_015342105.1 Leptinotarsa texana
TGCCAGATAATAGAGTTTTTTTTCGTGTGAAACATTTTCAATATTTCACATTCTGAATCATGTGAAAAAATTTCGGAGTTACCATTTACCAGAAGTTTATTAAGCTCTTGTTCTGGATACATTTTCCCCACACCTACCATTCGTAGTCGAGGATGCATGCCAGCGACTTCTTTAACATCATAAGAGTCAGCCATTTTCTCTTCAACCACTTTTCTAATATTTGCATTATCAGAAGGATCACAGCAACCGATGAGGATTCCTCCATCTTTAATCGTCTTCACCTTTGCCGGTTGAAGATTCTCGGATGATGGGTCAATATGACGCAAAATGTCGGTCTTTGTTTTTGATACTTTCTGATTAGTTTTAGGGTGAATAATTACAGCTGGGTTTGATACGTTGCCTTGTTTGATGATAATAATTTGAAAATCACCCGAAGATATTGAGCGAGAAGCTTTAGAATGTTTTTCAAAAACTGTATAGACTTCTCAGGATTCTGAGATGGGACAAGAGTTTTTCTAGAATTTTCACTCACCCTGTGGCCATGATGAAGCATCCTGAGCACACCAAAGCAGGGACGTTGATTGATACTTGAACTTTGTAATTCAAATCCCTCTCTAGTTTTTCTTCTAGTCTTTCCAGTTCCTGGACCTCCATCTCGTTCAGAATACTGATATCTAAATCCAACATAAAAAAGTAATGCAGGTGTTACTGTTCACATACACATTGAACAGTAGATGATATATTGTTCAAAAAAGAGTTTTAAGTGTTCAGGTATACGTTGAACCAAAACACAAAGCCTTCTTGAAATTTATACATTCTAGGACTTTTTAGGCTACTCACCATCATCTCTGGTGGCGTTTGCATTCTGGTTGACCGTCATTTTGTGCACTATTAAGGTCCCCATGAGAATGGAGTACAAAAATAGTTGCAGAAACACCACGCTGAGTCCTACCACAATGGAAGCTGAGTATCTTCGTTCTGAAGGATACTGACTGCGGGAATTCCGATCTGACTTCGTCCGTATTTTGAAGATCCGTTCCATCTTCGCTCTTGAGTCTGATCTAAGGTCGGAACGGGTTACATTTGGTCTCGGATTTAGGCTGGTAATAAAACAAAAGGTTGCTGAATAATACAATTTTGAACGATAGTGAGACTTTTGTTATTTATTTATTTAAGTATTTATTTATTACAGAAATAGGAATACAAACACAATAAATCCAAAATTATCCTCATTTTACATATGAAAGAGTGAGTAAACAAAATACAAATGCTATATAGTAATGAATATTAACAAAAAACTAAATAAACAGTATATGAAGAACCGATAAGTAATTATAAAGAAAAATAGATTTCACATACTTTTTAAATCTAAAGAAAGGTAACCTCAGTTTTTCAACATCATTGCAATGAGTATTGAAGGATCTGACAAGTCTGCATAAAGAAGAGTTTTTCCCTGAATTGGTTTTTCTAAATGGGGTTGCAAAGGGATCATGGTTTCGCAAATCTCTGCAAGGTGTGTTCAATGAAATTTTTGTTATCAACGTAGGACAATCGACACTTTTATTGAATAATTTGTACAGCATTAATATATTTGACTTTTTTTTTCTATCTGTAAGAGACAACAAAGAATACTTTTTGTAAACTGGACGGAAATTTCCATTGATTATAGAAATGTCAGTTTTGCGCGCCACTTGGTTGACGAATTTATTTTGAACACTTTCAATTCTCTGTTGGTAAATAGAATATTGTGGACTCCAAATGTCAGATGCAAAGTTCAAACCACTATATACATAAGAGTAATATAGATCAAGAAGAGTTTTTGCATTTCTGAAATGTCTTGTAATTCTTATTATGAAACCCAATAAATGATTACACATATTAACGCTCTTCTCAATGTGGGATTTAAAAATCATTTTGGAATCCATTATCACTCTCAAATCATGTACTTCATTAACTGTTTTGATTGTGCGATTTCCTATTTGACATTGAAAATCAATGGGATTTCTATTTCTGGTGAGAGTTATTTTGTGACATTTATCGAGATTCAAGTATAGGCTATTATTGCCACAGATTTCTGCAAATGTTTCAAGATCATTTTGCACTCTCTCACAGTGCTGGTTTTTTTGATGGTTCGATAAATCTTGAGGTCATCGGCGTATAATAAATACTTCAACAACTGTTGAAATACTTCGATAATGTTGTTAATATAAATTATAAAAAGTAATGGTCACAAGTGAGTCCCTGTGGTACACCTGATGTAACCACAAAAGGTTCTTACTGACATCCACAACTTGATGCCTTCCTGTAGTTATGACGATATCCACACCAGAAGATGCTGATCTATCCCGACCTCCGGGAGTCTTTCAATGATCAAGATGTGACTTATTTTATCGAAAGTCTTGCTGAAATCAGTATAGATCACATCCACTTGCATCTGATCATCCATACTCTCTAACACATAATCTGTGAATTCGATTAAATTTGTATCAATGGATCTTCAGGAAAAAAAAACATGTTGTTGTGCTATTATTTTATTTTGTGCATGATCTAAAATAATTCTAGGCATAATTTTTTCAAACAATTTTCCGGGAATGCATAGTTTGCTGATAGGTCTATAATTGTTAACGTTACGCTTATCACCACCTTTGAGGAGTGGCATGACAATAGAAGATTTCCACTTACTAGGAAATCTTCCTGTCTGTAGGGATAAATTATAGATGTGAAAAAGGGGTGGTATCAAGTTTTCTTTACAAATATCCCTGGTATGCCATCTGGACCAGGACACATCTGATGATGATAATAATTTCATGCTTATATTCGAGAACGTTACTATTGGGTCAACTGTGATAAGAAAGTTCTTTTGAAAATTATTTGCAGGAAACAGAGTGGGACCCTAGCATATCAAATTTTGTATTTTTTAAATTAGAATCTTTTTTCCATATTTGGATTTCACTAGAAAAATATAACATCATGTATAAATATGTAGTGAGTGATTCAGAAGTTCTGCCAAAAGTAACGTCAAAAAATTGATCTATTCAAAACACGCCAGTTTCTGTCTCTTTTTAAAAACGAACAGTTATATGAGTGTATACCTAGCGATTTGAGTGAGTTATCCTGTGAAAACATATAAAAGTTGTCTTTCTCAGAAGAAAATTTTCTATTTCATTAGTTCGGACTTTCATAGTCTAATATGATATAAATTGATTTGAAATCCCTGAAAGAATCTATGAAGATCAAAAATATTTAACTAAAAAATAACAACTATATCAAGCTGAAAAATTGAAATTACAATGAAATTAATTCAATTAAAAATTGAACTATTAACAAAAAATGAAAATTGAAAATTATTACCAAGAAAAAAATAATAAAAATTAAAAGAGTCCAAGCCAAGTTACTTCACGACGTTTCGATTGTTAATATCCAAAAATGTTTTCAAGTGATTTCTCCAAAAGATGGCTATTCATAGGTCATTCGAGTGCTTTCACGTTTCCCCACTTGAATGATCTGGAGGAATACGTCCGGTCATCACCCGAAGACGATTGCAGATACTAACAATCTTGTTAATACTAACTATTCTTGTTAATAGTACAATTTTTAATTATCGCTTGTATTTTATTTAATTTGTAATTTCAGTTATTTTGATTAATATATTTGTTATTTTTTAGCTAATGTATTCAATTTTTTGATTCTTTCAGAAATTTCAAATCAATTTATATCATATTAGACAATGGAAGTCCCAACTAATGAAATGCATCATGAGACATTGTCAACCACCTTCAAATAAAAATTTCTGAAAATTGATTTTACTGATATAGTGCAGAATCTGATGTATGAAAATATATTTTGAAATAGTTTTAACAGAAACGTTATTTTATTTCAAAATTTCACATGATAACTTCGAAGGAAATCTTGTTGATGATGTAAACTATTTTGTAAATTATTTCCCTGAGGTTATGATGTACTTTTTGGAACCTTTGGTGTAGTAATGAATATTACTGGAGTTTTTTCCCAATACCAAATCGTTATTTTTACACCTCGACACGTGTTTCGATCACCAAGTGATCATCTTCAACAGGAAGATCTTCCTCTTGAAGATAATCACTTGGTGATCGAAACAAGTGTTGAGGTGTAAAAATAACGATTTGGTGTTGGGAAAAAACTCCAGTAATATTCATTTCCCTGAGGGTTTCAAATGTTTTATTAAATTTTGTGTTCAACAATAGTTTTTACGTTATCAAGATTGAGTTTCAATTTCAGTCTGAAATTTCAATTTCGAAGTTCTTGTTGGTTAATTCACTAGGTATTAGAAGAAAAGATTATTTCCTAAGCTGATTTAAAAAACGCATAACAAGTTGTTTTCAATTGGTACAGGGCAGTCTAAAAGTTATTTGCACAAAAATTATTGAATAATAGAGGTAATACGGAAATGATATCGAATTACTGAATGACGTATTGGTTATAAAACAACTACTTTAATGAACTGATAAAAACAATTCGTATTTTGTAAACATAGTATCTAAATATTCTATTTATGAGCCGCGGCTATACCGAATATTGCAAAGATATTTTTTCCATTTGCTTTTCTATACGTGATTCATATTTTGATTATAATGAAATTCCTATGTGTTATGCTTGGAAGTTAACTTTTTCAGTTATTTTAACGATAATGTTTGTATTTTCAAATTGTTTTTCTAATCGTACTTAACACTTGTTTTGTTGATTTAGAAGTCGGATTTGCTAAACTTGTGAGACAGGCCAACATTGATTTGAGAAAATAGAGTATTCTCGCCTTTGATTTCATGTGCTATTATAAATTTCAATCATATCAGTACGAAATTCGAATGGTCTATCTGGCTGAAGCTTTCTGATTTGCAGTTATTCATTTGGTGTTGTCTTTGACACACAAAGTTTGGAAACCGTGAACACCAATTTAACTCTACGAAAAATTAATATATTTTCACAAGTTTCTGCACTTTTAAGAAATTTTTTGTTCATTAGTGAGTAATGAAAACTCTTCCGTTTCTTTATGAAGTATTTTGAACTGCAACTCTCTGTATCAGTTGATGCAACTTGAAATATATTTTTAGAATCTACTCAGAAAGTAGGCTAGTCTAGTATTTTATGGAATGGCGAAGCCAAATGAAAAATCAACCTATCAAATACTATAAAACCTGAAAACCACATTTCACTGTATTACTTCAGCCTTTCTTCAATTATTTTCTCAAATGTGCTGAAGTTCAACAAAAATGTGCGAATATTATATGAATGGTTCAGAAATATATACTATAAACCACTTTTTTTCAGATTTTGACCCGAATCCAGACCATCCCAAAATTGACATAAGGAATCCTGATTTCTGCAGAGTAACAGATACACAGAGTAGCCTTGAAAAAGTTTGCCAAGGTCAGGTGATATTTCAGGACGATTTCTCGACGAAGACCCTCAAGAGTGTATTTTGGACTCCAGAACAGAGATTTGCTCAGGGACCGGTAAGAAATTCACAAAGAAAAGTGATGACAGTTTGAAAAAATAAAAAAAAAGAATATTTCAAAAGAAATTTCAACACAACGACAAATTGACTGAGTCATTCCGAGATTGAAGAGAATTGAAGGGTCGGGATCTTCTTACAATGAAATTCATTCTCTATTTAAAGAAGTTTTGCGAGATTTTCATCAACTTCATTGCAAGCAATGAAATTATTTCCCACTGACACGCATACAACCAGATGCCTATAGAATTGAGTTATATAAATAGTGTAGAGTAGTGGTCCCAAAGTTGAATTTAGAGGTAGACCTCGCAAATATTTGATGAAATCAAATGGTCTTTCTCCATATACTAGACCATCTGGTGCTAGATTAATCCACAAAGTATACCTAAAACCCAGGCACACGGATAGATACCTGCAAGTACTATTCAAACATCTTTACACTCACAAAAAGAGGAGTCATCTCTATACTCTAACTGAGCAGGCTCGAAGAATGTGGGTGCCCGAGCATCTAGTGGAAGAACTGGAACATCTTCAAGTGACCTTCAGATCGCATGGATACAGTGTACCCTAGATCAACTCTAGATCCCTAGATCAAGGCCATGGAACTGAAGAGTTCCTTTGCATTGCCCGATTTCAGACGCTTCAGCCTGAAAGACTGATGTGTAGTGATCTGATCGAGTATGTACCTGAAAGGAAGATTTCTTGGCAGATGTCAACCATGCTCAACCTCACTTCCCCCATCATTACAAGAAGTTAAGGAGTATGATTCGCAAGTATTTTCACTAAAGCTGTTGGTGTGGTTTTCATTGCTCCAGTAATTTCCAAACATGCAAGTCTTTGCATGTTTGGAACGCGTGATTTCTAACATACCATGTTAGGAATCACACGTTGAAAGGTAAGACCTTGTTAGTCCTGAGCTCGTACAAGTTTCTCAACTTCTGAGAGTTGTCGTTCATATGGGGGCGACAGCTGATTGACAGAAAAACAGATTTTAAACAGCTTGTTCAGTTTCTTAATGAAGGTTGCTCTCATCTTGGTCACCAGACCATATATGCAAATGTTATCTTGGACTCAACCATCGTGGTGTTCAGCCAATACATATCTGGTTTCCTCCCATGTCTTTCCGTGAGTGACTTTCGCCTGGATCAGTGTCACATTTTTTCAACATTTGTTCCAAGTCAATTTGGGATCTAGTAATACTTACATACATTTTACTATCTCTCAGAGATGTATCTCTTCTCCTTGGAGTTTTGGTTCACTCGAAATCAGTATAGTGACTGCTAATGTGGTGGACTGGATTTTATCATTGATCGAATCAAATTTTCAAGATGTGACCAACCACTTACCAGATGTGTAGGCAGAATGTTTTCTGGAGTTTCTTCCAGGAACTACAAACTCCTTCAGCGCCCTTAAACACCGGAATTTGCGTGTTTTTGCAATCAATGAGTTCATCTTGGGAATTTTCAATAACGATCTGCGTATCTGAGAACTTTTCCAATGACTACCTCTCTCACCTCCTTGCCCCTTTTTTGCTATAATTTTTTTTCTACTTAGAACGGAATGGCTCAGTGGCAGTACAAAACTCGTATTGAAACGGAATTGAAAATTAATGAAAAATTGTTATTACTACAAGTCTGGTGATTCTGCATAATTACTTAAGAGGGTTAGAGAGGATTGAAAAAGATTGAACATTCATCAATCAGAATACAAAACATTTTGATTTTTTTTAGGATTACGAGTTTGTGATGTACATGAATATTCCTGAGACGCTAGAAGTGAATGATGGAGTAGTTAGGATAAAACCTCTACTAAGTGAAAATGTTTTTGGGCATGATTTTGTTCACTCTAAAAATGGATTCAAGTTTGGCGAAAAGTAAGTGTTATTAGAAAACATTTTATTGCCGATTTTTTGTTATTTTTGGTTTCCAATGTACATTTATAGCCAATTGTCCATATTTCCTTTGATTTTAGTCAAAGAATTAACCTAGCAATAAGTGAGGTGATAGCAAAAAAACTTGTTCACATATTAGGATTGAGCCAAATTTGAAAAATTATTTTTGTCGCTTCATTCTTTGCTATTTGGATAGTTCATTGAGCACTGGGTGGATTGTGGGAATATTGATTTGTCGGTGGGTGTTCAAAAAATAATAATCCAAGTTTAACGTTAGTTTCATATGATAACAAAGGTGAGGACAATTTGTAAAATATCCGTCCTATTCATGATATCACAAAACAAAAATTTCACTCAATTCCAAAAATCTACTCGATAGGTAATATAATTCGACTAAGAACACTTTCAGTTTGTGTTCACATTGCGTTTGGAATTAATATTGATCAATCAGGGCAATAATAAATCAAAGCTGACAATCACTATTTCTAAATAATTTTGACATAAACGTCATTAACTTCAGCAGTAACTAGATGATGAAATTCTGGACTATATTGTTTACTTGAACAAGAAATTCTCCACTGTGAGTTATTATTTCTGTTATTTTCATTAGTATTGTTGGATAGTGCTCAATTTGAGCACTATGCAATCTGGTAGCTTAAGGGTGAAATAACTTTCGTTATTACATAAGGTCCGTCTCGACGTGGATTGAGCTTCTTGGTTGTTCTACTTGGTTTTGAACTTTGGGTATGGAGTGTTACCCACACTTAAGCTCCTTCAATATAAGGTGTAGTCGCTGTTCGCCTTTTATCGGCATACTTTTTGTGTCGATCTTGTTGTACATCATGATTACTCCTAGCGTCTTGCCAAGTGATGGCCATACGTTGTAAGTATGGAGTAATCTGTGGGACAAAATTATCAGAGTTCACGATTACTCGTAGATCATTTTGAACTTCATCAAGGGTTCTCAATTCTCGACCAAATGTGAGATAAGCTGAAGTATAGCCGATACTCTCACTTTTAGCGGTATTCATGGCAAACCGTATAGTTGGCAACATTTGAGGCCATGTCTTGTGGTCGTTTTTCACAAGCATCGCGAGTCTTGGTTTCAAGTCTCTGTTTTTTCGTTCTACCATATTGGCTTCAGGATGATATACTGGAATAAGGGCTTGTTGCACATTCAATAGGAAACAAACTTGCTGCATCACCTCGGAGATGAACTGAACTCCATTGTCCGAGATAATTTTGCGTGGAAGGCCATATCTCATGAATATTTCTTCCAGAAGGACTTTAGCGCATCGCTCTCCAGTCGCAGTCTCGAGAGCGAACAATTCAACCCATTTAGTACAAGTGTCTTCTACTATGAAAATCCATCTCTTGCCATCTTCGGATTCTGGGAGAGGTCCGAAGAGGTCTATGGCTATGGTTTCGAATCTCTGGGCATAAATAGGCGTTGCTAGCAAGCCTGCGGGTTTCTGATTGGTTGCTTTATATCTCTGGCAATCCGCACAGTTCTTGATATAATCAGTAATATACCTCTTCATACCGGTAAAATAATATTTTTTTGCTACTCTGGCATGGGTCCTCTCTACGCCATAGTGGGCAGCAGTGGGATCATCATGATACTCCTGCAGTATTCTTTTCCTCTCATGGGATGGTACCACCAGCTGAGCCTCTTCATTTTCTTCATCATCCCAAGAGTATCTATACAGCGCTCCATTGGACATTATGTAACCTCTATTAGTCCACTGGGTAATAGTGTTATCATTGGGATCCTCGAAGCTCCTAATGATTTTTGCGACATCTGGGTCCTTGAGTTGTTCTTGTCGAATATCAGTAGCTGATCGTTTCGGCATCTCAATGGCAACCATACACACATCGCAGTTAGAGGTTACATCATGAGTACAAGGGGGTCTTGAAAGAAAATCGGCAAGGACATTCTGCTTTCCACAGAGATATTTTATATGGAGATTATGTCCTTGTATTTGCAAAGCCCATCTTGCTAATCGTCCGGTTGGAGATTTAAGACTTAATAACCATCGAAGGGGTTGATGGTCTGTGGATAAGGTTACATGTGATCCTTCTATGTAACCTCTAAATTTATCCAAGGCCCACACTACAGCAAGGGCTTCACGCTCTGTCGTCGAATAATTTTGCTCCGCTTTTGTCAAGAGTCGACTAGCATATTCTACTGGGTGTTCTTCAGCTCCTTCTCCTTGAACTAATACCGCGCCTAAAGCGTAAGAACTGGCATCGGTTCTGATGAAGAACGGTTTGGTTTCATCTGCCTGCTGTAATACAGGAGCTGTAGTTAAAGAATTCTTCAAAGTTTCAAATGACTTTTGATGTCTCTCTGTCCAGGCCCAAGTAACATTTTTCCTAGTCAGTTCACTAAGGGGACGAGATATCTCTGCAAAGTTTTCTATAAACCTGCGATACCAGGAGCAGGCTTGCAAGAATGATTGTACTCCTTTCAAGTTACGTGGAGGTGGTAGATTTGCAATCGCCGCAGTTTTCTCTGGATCGGCAGCAATGCCAGCGGGTGTTAGCAGATGACCTAGATATCTGATACTGACGCAGAGGAAAACGCACTTTTCTCTATTTGCTCTTAGTTTAAACTGCCTCAATCGTGCAAATACTGAGGTCAAGTCTTCAAGGTGCTGATCAAAGGAAGACGACAGGATAATGAGGTCATCCAAGTAGGCTAGAACAAGTATGCCACTGAGTCCTCTTCGAAATTGGTCTATTAGTCGTTGGAATGTAGCTGGGGCATTCCGTAATCCAAATGCCATTCGAAGGAATCGAAACGTTCCGAATGGTGTCGTAAATGCTGTTTTATCTCGATCACTTTCTTTCACCTGGATCTGATGATATCCTGAGCGTAAATCTATGGTGGACATAAATGGAGTGTGCTTTGCTGCATGCAAGAGATCATCCATGCGGGGGAGGGGGTAAGTATCAGGAACAGTAATGGCATTCAACCTCTGGTAGTCGATACACAGTCGAAGACCGCCTCCTTTTTTAGGGACAAGCACTACAGGAGCTGCCCAAGGACTTTCGGTTTCCTCAATAATTTTCTCCTCCAATAACTTGTCGAGTTCAACTTTCAGTTGTTCTTTCCTAACCGGTGACATACGGTAGGGTGGTAGAGAAATTGGTGCATGATCTCTAGTGTTTATAGCGTGCTCCGCATATGGAGTGGGGACACCCGTTTTCTCAAAAACATCAATGTTCTTATCTAGACAGTTCAACAATCGTTGTTTCTGTTCCCCATTGAGCATCTGACCTTCATCAGGACGTAGAGTCTCGAAACTAGTTATTTGTAATTCTCTAGTAGTTGCTTCTGGTTCGAATTGCAAAGGATGGTACACCTCATCATTAGCGAAATTCCAAGTTTTGTCAGCTATGTTCAATTGAATCTTAGAGTCTATTATGAAATCGATTCCAAGTAGTGTACAGTTGTTAGCATCCGGAATAATGACAAAGGTAGTTGGGATGATACGCCCCTGGAGACACACATCCACCTTAGCAAGTAGAATTTGTTCAGTTTTGGTACTACCATCAGCAAGTTTCATAACAACAGTTCTACTCGAGAATGTCTGATTAGTCTCTTTAAAAATTTTATAAAGAGAAGGTCCTGCGATACTTTGCTTGGCAGCTGTATCGATGATGCCAACACCATTGAAGCCTAGAATATTGACACTAAGCATTGGCCTTGAGCGTGGTGCCAGTTCAGCAGTACAATTATTCAGATTTTCAACGGAAATCTCGGCACTTGAAAATTCAACCGAAGAGGAAGCAGCATTTTGACAAGTAGGACAGTTAGAGCGAATGAACCCTGGGCGCTTACAGCCATAGCATATCAAACCCGTATTCATTGAAGTTGCTGTCGTCGAATGTCTTCTCGCAGTGGTAGGTGAATTCTCCGCCACTGTTCTATTTTCCATCGGTTTGTGTTGTTTGCCTAACAACTTTCTGCAGTCATCTTTTGTGTGTCCAATATTTTTACAAAACGCACATCGCGGTCTAAGTTTACGTTTCATTTCGCTATTTTGTTCAGTTGCAACCGAGTCTCTACTATTCGAACTCGCGGAACTATTATCTGTATCGAAAGTGTCCTCAGCAAGTCGAGCTTTAGAAAGAAGATCAGTAAAAGAAGTTACTGAATCCCTAGGCACTTTCTCACGAATTTTTGAATGTAATAAACCGTATACCATGTCTATTTGAGTCTTTTCATTAAGTGATCCGGCCGGTAACTGCGCCAAAATCGAACGACACTTGCAAATAAAAATGTCTGTCTTAACATCAAGGCTCTGTTCACTACTGAACAATTCTCGGTAGACTTTGTATTCTGGTTTTTTCGGTCCAAAAGTTGTCCTCAGAAGATCTAAAGCGTCTTTCCAATTCGTCACTGTGGATTTTACTCCGTGAAACCACGTCGCGGCAAAACCGTCTAAGAGCATTGGTAAACCTTTTAAAGCATTGTCATCCGACACACTCGAACAGTCTTTGAAAATTTCAATCGCGTCCAAAAATGCATTTACATCACTATCTTTCGAACCATCGAAACGGGATGAACACTTGGAAAAGTTCCCGGTCGACGCCACTGTCTGGGTATTCACAATCGATAATCGGCTCAATAACTGTTGAAACTGTTCATCGGTGAGAGTTACAGACATCTTGCTAGAGTTCGTATTGTTCACTTGACAAGATCGCGAATCTGGCAAAACGGGCAACGTTAATTCGATATCACGCGAACGCAACGAACGAATCGTCTTTGGGTTATCCACGGTTACAGCAAATAATGAAAATGTACTTACAGTCTCTCAGCTTGCGATTATTGTGTTTTTTTTTTCCTCTGAACTAATCCAAAGTGATGATTGTCACCATGCACAAGATAACCAACAGTTTTTTAAGTTTCCACGTGTTCTAATAATTAGAAGCACTTAGCACAAAAAACGTTCTTATCGTTCACTACTTAAGGTCCACAATGGCTTGCGAGTGTCCTATACGAGAAGCACTTGTGAGAAAGAGACCACTGTTTTCCGAAAATATTTCGATTAAAACACTCAAATCAAACTGATATGTTCAAAAGGCCACTACGTGGGCGCCAGTATAACATTTACTCTTTGGTTGTGGGTGGTTTTGAACAATAATGATGACTTGAATGATGCGAAAATATTTTATTAGCGAAAGACAAAGTTAAACTATTAAGTGATACGCATTCGGTGACCGCTTGAATTAGACTGTCTCCTCCTTGCTCGTCCCTTTCCATGGGCAGCAGGTATAATAGCACGGTCATATGAGTCAAAAGTTTGATAATTTTGTTCTTGATTATATGGTCACATGACAGCATAAAAAATAATCAATAATGACATAGTTTACATTATTTCAAAAATGTATCAAAAATATATTCAGATCTTGCAAAATATTTTTGTTTTCAAAATTAATAAATGAGATAATTTAAAAATTATATAATTTTGATATGGATATGGTTAATCAGAAGTGTTATTACAATTTTCTTTTCATTGAAGTTGTAATTTTTGTTGAAAAACTTGTTTTTTGGTATAATTGAAGAGAAGACGTAGAACTATCACAAACTTTCTTGACAATTATATTCACTAAATTTTGAGTTGTCAAAATTCAACGAATTTTTGAGTCTTAAGTCAAGATTCAAGAAAACTTGAGTTTAAAGTCAGAATTTAAGAAAATTCTTAGCTTGATGAAAATCCATAACTAACTTTATTGTGAGATTTTCGCTAAACAATTTTACAAAAACGCAACACCTCTTTCGCCATACAATGGCTTCTTCCTCTTTACGTTACAGTAAAGACATGCCTGAGCGAGTAAAGTAAGATGATTGAGAAAAATGTTATCAGGGAAAACAATAGGTATCTTGGAAACTTAGGAAACATACATTCAGGAAGAATCCTAATGAATTTCAGACTTTTCAAATTAACACTGATTCGAGTTCGGTGTTCTATCGTATGAACCAAAATAGACGGATTTGATTGCATTTTTAAAAGATGCAACAAATATTAGGTAAACACAAAAACAAGATATTGTGACATGGATTCTTTCGAAAGTCTGGAAATAGCTGAGTATGGATTAAGAACTGGCATAAGAACTTTATATGAATCAATCTGTTGAAAATTAGTGACAAATTTCACAAGAAAATGTTTCCAACAATTTATATCCGAAATCATTGATGTGTGAGTCAAAGTATACCCGTTTGACATAAATAGGCCAGGTTTAGAAATGGGATTCCAAGAAACAATTTTCATTTCAGGGTTTTTCAACAGAATTAAAAAAAAAGGTGAACATGAAAATACTGAACATAAACAATACTTACACATTTTTTTTCTTTTCAGATAGTCAAAGATAATCAGTGTCAATTTTTTTTTTAATAAAAGAGTTAATTTCTCAAAAATTATTTTTCCAATTTGTTTATTTTTCTAGGAATTTTGAATTTTTTATTCCTTCTGGTTATGGACTATGAATAACAGTACTTTGGTTGAATAATGGTCTTCTAGATTGGTCTATATTGAAATATTTCATTTATCTGGAACTATAAGTATGAGCATTAACTTGTTTTTTAATGTATTCAAGGGTCTGTTGTTTAGGAGCAGTGATTATTTTGAATGTATTCTAATTTCAACATCATTTTGCATAATTTTGAAAGTCTCTGCCATATTTCTCTCTGCCAAATATGGTCAAAAACTCGTCAGAAGTTAAAAAAATAGTACCAGAGAATACACAGTAATCTTACCCCACAACAAATAAATGAACTGTGTTAACCAGCTATCGCACCCCTAAGAACGACAACCCTCAGAAGTCGAAACTTGTGCTAGCTAAGGACTCAATCAATCAATCAATATATGCTTTACTATCGGAAGATTAGTATCTCATTGACAAAGTTTTTTTAATGAATGTCAAAATATAAAAAACAAAATACAATACATGATATAAAATATAAAAAATACAAACATAGAAATTTCACAGATAAAACATTAAGAAGACAGATGAGTTTAGGTGAACAGGAGGTCTTATCTTTTAACGTTTGATTCCTAACATGGGTTGGACGATAGCAAGTGAAAATCGAGCGTTCAGCCTGTGGCTTGAACTACCGACTCACACATCGGCCGATTGACTGAGTGAATAAAGCACCTACGTCGAACCGCCCGGCTACCGACCGACCATCTGAAGATCAAGATGATGTGGTGCTGCAGGTTTTTCCGGGTTTTCTTGCTTGCTTGCACTGGAATCAATCAAGTCACCCTGGAGCGCCAGTTAATTTTTGTTGCTGTTTTATAATTTCGTAATTTGTATGCTATACATAAATGATTTGATGAGAATAGATATCTCGGGTAAATTTACAAATTTTGCAGATGACACCTCTATTCTATGGCATGACAAACATACTATTGACCTGGAAAGAAAAATAAACTGCGATATGCCAAAAATAAAAAGTTGGTGTGACTCAAACCTCCTTGCTCTCAACGTTTCAAAAACCAATATATTATACTTCAGGTGTGATCTTGGTAACATCGAATTGGATAAAGGTTATACAGGGTCCTGCAACAGTGGCGCGGTGTTCCATATCTCTATATAGGAAGCAGATAGGAATCTAATTTTCTATAATAATACCTTATTGCTCGAGCTCGACAAAATAAAAATATTGGCGGTCACACAGGGTGTTCGATTTTTTCTGGGCGGATCCCAACTGTGTCTTTTTAAATGGCAACCTATATTTTTTATCGCTTTTTCGGTTTCTTCATAGAAAATAAAATAAACTTTATGTATATCTGCACTTCGAAAATATTGACGGTTTTCGAGATATCTAGCATGACAGGTTTTTTTTTCCAATATTCGTCACTCAGAATATTTGAAATTATAAAGTGGTGCCAAGTCCAGTTGAAATTT
>WOGN01003424.1:0-15297 GCA_015342105.1 Leptinotarsa texana
TTAGTGTTCAATAATAACGAAAGAAACTGAACTGATTACAGAAATATATATTCTGTGCTGCTAAGGTATATTTCGCAGTGTTCGCTCTGTGCCTCAAAGAGTTACTTGGACCTGCTACGGCATCCATCTCAATACTATAATAAATAATAGAATTCAATCATATTATTCAGCTATTTGTCAGTTGTTTACTTACCTCAAAAACTATTTTAAAGTTGATTTTTTTTGTAAAACACTTCATTGTGAGATATTCAGTAGAACACCCAATAATAACAGAACCGCCTGAGGTTGCTGCGTCAAATGTGTGCATTCCAATATAAGTTCTATGAGCTACAAATTTTGACACGGTTTTTTCTCGATAGCCATTCTGTAACAAATCGCGGTTTTAAAATCAGTCGTGGGAAAATACCATCAGTGCGGCCGCTTCCATTAGGTTTTTCACTCACAAAATCAGGCGAATAAAATCCGCGACGGTGTAGCCGTAGTGCGGCCTAAGCCTAATAGTTACCAATTTTAAAGTCGAATAGTGTGCACTATGTTTCGTTTTCGTACTCGCTAATAGGCATATATGTGTCTATCTCTCCGTAAGGTTGAAGTACCGAGTTCTTGAAGCCCTAAACTAAGCAGCCCGTCGGCTAAACCCAATACGTCAATCAGAAACAAGATTTTTCTTTCCAAAATTCATAGTAGTAGTGATAAAAAATTCATAGTAGTCCATGATTATTCACATATGTTGAGGGGTCACGTAACAAAACATTCTCAGTTTTCATGAAATAACGAAGGTCTGACATTCACGAGCTCTTGAACTATCATGACTAGTGATAGGATAATCTGAAATCAATCGAAATTGAAATTTACTACCTTAGTTGAG
Source organism: Leptinotarsa texana (assembly GCA_015342105.1). Classification (NCBI taxonomy): domain Eukaryota; kingdom Metazoa; phylum Arthropoda; class Insecta; order Coleoptera; family Chrysomelidae; genus Leptinotarsa; species Leptinotarsa texana. The sequence goes on from WOGN01003424.1 coordinate 869, forward strand.
ATCTTTCCCCCAACCAACGACAATGGTGGTAACGTCTGGTGTTCTTAGGGTCCCTCACTCAACATTTATCAAAAACGTAGCACATGACACTTCGATAATGTAATTAAATCCGCAAGATGGCCTTTCTCGTTGAAATATTACCGTGGATATTCTAATTTAAAATCGTCTTTTCTTCCAAGGAAACCGTTTGCATTAAAAATTAATTATCCCAGATATTTTATGATTCCGGAACGCATTTTCCACTGTTATTAACGGAAATGGTTTCTAATATCTTGCGGTTATTGCATGATTTATAGACGAATCATTTCTCGATTCACAGCCTTATTGAGTTACCTGATAGAAATGTCTTTGTAAGAAGTATTGATCCTTCTCGGCTCGCTCAACTTGAGATGTTCGAGTAATTTTGAAATGAAGATAACAAAGAATACAAAAATTCGAAAACTCGAGACAAGAACAGAAACTCAAAAAATGTTCTTCAACATTTCAGAATGCGGTCTAGTAGGAAACCTATTCCCAGTGGAAAAGAAATGCGACCAGTTTTCCCATTAACATAAGGTCAAAACAAATGATTGTTTGGGAAAATATAGCATTATTCAATAAAAATTTCATGTTTCGGAAGTAAAACAGCACCGTTTCGACTTGCCAAGAACTCAACTGAAATGCTGGGCGGCAAGCCTGAGAGACGCCATTTATGAGATCGAAAGAAGACTTGATCTAACAATATCGAGGAAAAAAGGGGCTCCCCTAGGCAATCCTCCCAAGGCAAATACGAGCTTTGACATTGACAACCGAATGAAATTTCTCCTGTTCATCACTACTGCTTTAACTGTAAGGTAACTAGATGAAATCAGAGTCAAACTTCAAAGTATTCATCATATAACACCAAACTGCGCTGTTTCGACCCGCCAAATGTCAACAGTTGTATTAGGCTGAATCACGAATGTATTACTCGGCTCAACTGACCTTGAAGAAAAATATGACATTTCTCCTTACGAAGACATTATTAATGGGATTGACTACACCAATATCAGTGGCCATGAAGATTATTCTTAATCTACCTCCTCTCAACATTTTTCTTGAGAAAGAGGCTGGATGGAATTCATATGGACTTGTGCACATCGCCAATTGCACAAATCAATCTAATATAGAGTATATCAGTTTGCTAGTTGACACTGGAAGTTACAGAATTCTGGTAATGACCTCTGACATTATGCCGTCAACTGTCACCCACGAAGGAAATATTAAGAGCAAATCATTGTTGGTTCACAGTTGAATCAAAAACACCTCCAGGCTTTGGTGCAGGTGTTTTCAGTTGCAGACTCAGGACAGAGATATCAACCTGTCTATGGACCTATGCGACTGTCTTTCAAGCGGAAATTTATGATATTGAATCGTGTGCGGATAGAATGGTAGAATCCAACCTCATATACAACGGACAGCGGACAGCGGTGTTGGAAGCTCTCGACTCCTATCGAGCAACGTCTAAATTGGTAACAAGTTAACGAAAACGACTCTCCTCAATTGGAAGTCTCAACATGTTGTCCCTGGTCTGGGTTCCTGGCAATGAGGCTGCCGATTTCCTTGCGAAAAAGAATGCTACAAGTAGCTTCAACTGGAACCTGTCACGGACATCGCTTCAGGTTTTTCCAAACAAACATAGAACACTTGGATGGCTAGCAAAATCTTCCAGGGTTGGCTTACTCCAAGGCATTCGTACACCCTTCTAAGCTCAAAATCAAACAGTTATTGAACTATAGTAGGAATGAACTACGATGTCTAATAGGCCTCCTAAATCATCATATGCAGAGACTCTGACTGTTGGAAGACAGTGTGAATCGCCTCTGTTTGGAAAATGATGAAACAGCAGAGCATATACTTCGTCCCTGCCCCGCTGCAAACCATATCAGGTTTTTAGAGTTTGGCAGAGCCACACTCTTACTATCTGATCTGAAATAACATCCACCAAATAAGCTAATCGACTTCTTTGAGAAGCTGGGTTTATTTGGAGAGTTTGAAGAGGTCTGAGCCACAATAAACCCTTGCGGATTGCGGTGAAACGTCGAATAGCTAGACTCACTTTTGATCTAACCTAACATAACACCAATATCAAACTCAAACGAAGAGGACACAATATCACAGAAACAAATCTTAAAAAAATAGAATTGACCTATGAAAAAAATTGAGAGTCATCTGCAGGGATGCGCACTCGAATACTTACATTCAGTGATCAGGCACCGTGCAACTGCTATATAGTCTATCATACGGACCTCCGACGCTATACTTTCTCTCTCGCACCTATCAAAGAGCTACAATTATTGGTAATGATATTTCATGTACGATTTTTTGCAGGAAAGACTATACGATTAGTTTTCTTTTCGAAATATTCTACTCATGATATCAATTTCGATTGGTTAACAAATCGATGTATTTACCTATATTGACTTCCCTGTTCACATCTGCTTGCCAGGTTTCTGTGCATAGAAATAAGTAGGCAAGCCAACTTTGGCATATTCTGTGTGTTAAAATCAGTTGAGATGAAGTTAATTGGGTTATGAAAAGAGTGAAGGTGAATGAAGAAAATTGATGAAAATCAATTCATATAAAAATAGTTTTGTAAACTTTTCGATATGCAAGTTATCATACGCATGTTTGTTAATGAATTAAATTTGATAAAGAATATGTCTCATCAAGTTATCTGATGGGTGAAGGTCGATCTCCCATGGTCTTCTCTACTATTACCATGTTTGTTACAGTGAAGTGGATTGCTCCTTCTAAGAATGCCTCTCCAGACACGAAAAAGGTAGGTTGCAAAAAACTCAGCGAATACATGGATTCATTTTGTTTTTGGTGTCCATTCAAATTTAGAACTTCATCAGGCTAAACGTGTATTTGAAACTCCGAGAAAGTTACTGTCATGAAGATATAAAAAAATCATTATTATCAGACAACACACTCTTCTTAATATCTATAGCAGAGTACATAACTGATTGTGTAATCATTACTTTCAATCATACGGAACTTTGTTCCATAAAACTACTTGGTGGCTCAAAAGGAGTCCTCTCGAGACTACCGAACACAGGACGGACGAATAGCTTTGCCAGCTTAATAAGCTTAAATATAAGCAGCTTACTGTACCGTTTATTTTATTGAAAACTTCAGAGGAATACTTCGATAACCAATTAATCTAGTCGAATTGAAATTGTGAATATTTATATGATGCACCAAAGCCAAATCGAAACTGAGTGGGTTGAACATGAAAACAAAAATTAATAAGTTTTAAAATGAAAAGGCACTGAAGGGGGTGTTCAGAATTGATATATTTTTTTCAATTCTATTCATGATAATAATTACGGATTCAATTGTGTTATTTAAAATATTATCTATATAATATTAAATATAATAAAAATTACCGCAATGTACTCAGGTCATATCGAACCGAGTGAGATATTGACTTCAATTTTGAGTAAGTTTTTTGGTAACTTTGTTACATACGTATATGAAATATGGACGTTTTCTAAAGTTTTTATAATTATTACCGAAACCGTTCGATTTCGAAAATAGTCGATTCTCTATCTTAAAATGTTGTACGAATTATCGAATATTTTCGTCATAACGACAATTCTTTTTGAATTATCTGATTGACGAATGTAGAAAATTTGTAATACTGTCAATATTTATTTGTTGTCCATGAGAAGGCAGTTTTTCGTAGTTTCCATCGTTCAGAAAATGTTAGTTGAGAACGAAAAATAATGTATTTTATTGTTTCGACACGTTAAATTTGTACAGAATTTTCATAAAATCTGTTTCATCAATTTCAAAAAAGGTCAACGAGTATATTTTAAAAAAATATTCAGAATTTGTTTGAAACATTGTAAGTATTGACTAATTGGACTGAAAAATGAGAATACTGTATGTACCGTCACATACAGATATTATCATTCTGAAAATGCGCTAGAATCGTTTCTGAAAAGTGATGAATTGGATACTGACTTTCCTCAATATTTATGATGTTTCACGTAAAGGTAAGACCTCGTTAATCCTCAGAAAAATGAGAATACTGTTCGTGCCTGTATGAATACTGTATACAGATATTATCATTCATAATTCGTCCACCCACTCGTATCAGCACAAAGTAGCAGCTTTGAACAGTATGATTCACATACTGATAAATGTGCCCTTGTCAGAGGCGAATTTCAATAAAGATCTGAACATAAAACAAATAGCCGTCAACATTGATTACGATAGCAATCTGATACATTACTTAATATAAAAAAAGGTATTTGTTTGAAGAATGTTCACCCAATTCGAAGAGAAAAGGATAAAGTTATAGAACCTTAACATGCATAGGCCGACTCATTACAAATATTTCAGATTTCCTGCACAACAAAGTTGTAAATATTGCTTTCAAAACCAACAGCAATTTAGGCATGCACATTAAGAATAAGAAAGATAAAAGTTTAGTTTCAGAAAGATCGGCAGTCTATGAATAATCATGTGAGTCATGTCCGATGTCTTATATAGGTCAAACTGAGATAATGCTCAAAGCTCGCATAAAGGAATACAGAAATAGTTTCCAGAACGGAAAAGTAAATGTCACATATGCCACTCATTTAATCACAGAGGGACCTGAGTTCAATTATGAAGAACGGTTTGAAACTTAACCTGTTGGAGAGTATGGATATAAACAAATTCAAAAACTCTCAATATCTCATGAACGATCAATATGATGAACTATTCCCCATTATTGAATCTGTTCCTTTTCAGGTAGGAAATAGTTTATTGGAAAAATTTATTGATATCGCTAATGAATTCATACCTGAACTTTACAGGTAGATTCATCCATTAGAAAGTAGGCATATCAGTAGGTGATATTTTAGAGTATGAAATGATTGTAGTTCAGTAGAAACTTTTAGTTCACCCTTGGGGAAGGTATAGCAAAACACGTGTGGCAGTTTTTGTAAAACCGTAAAATCATACTATAAACTATATTAATTAGTTTCGTAGTGGATATTCATCAAGTATCGGCCAGTTCTATTTTTACCATTCTGTAATGGATATTTCGCTAAAATGTGAGAATTCTCCAAGTATCACCCAACTCTGAACCAAATTTCCATACTATAGTATTCTTCAACTCAAAGATATTAGCATTCATAAAGGTCATAATTTCCGTAGAAAATCAATTAAAATAATTGTTATTTCGGAAACGGTAATCGAGAAAAGTTGTAGGATTATTGTTGTGAAATCAAAGTTGGCGCTACTTTCTAATAATACAACGAAAATAACGTCTAATCTGCCATCCACCGTGAAGTAGCATGTATACACACAAATGTTATATCGAGTTGTATTCAAATCCATAAGGCTAAGATCATACATTCATTTGAGTTGGTAATGACTTTGATTTCATCATTTGAACCCCATTTCCTAATAGTTTAAAAGAGAAATGCATATGATATTTTCAGATTCAGTTGCTGGTTACTTTATTTTTTCACCTCTTCCTTTCAATTCATTTCCTGATATTCAGATAGGCTGAAACAGTAATTGAATATTCTAAACTTGAATTCACTTCTCAAACCTACTCTTGTCCACAGAACTGGCATCAGCTTATCAACCGGAGTTTGCAGATCCCATTGTCAATCTATCCATCCCCTTGGGACGCGAGGCCACTTTCCGATGTCTCGTGCATCACTTGGGAGGATATAGGGTAAGTTCTGAGACCCCAATTAATATCATGTTACAATCTTACTTCGTGTTTCTTGTATTAACTTCCCAAAGCTGCTTCTCGCCCTGAATGATATCATGTTGTATAAACTAATTCCAGGAAGAACCTTACATTCCACATTGATTCCGGTAAAGTTTCCCGTTAGTTTCCTAATTCCGCTTATTATTACATGCAAATCAGCATCACAAGTGAAAGATGATGAAACGTTTCCAATTACTTGTGTTGGGATAACTTTGTAGGTCACAAAGAAAGACGTACCTACTATGAGGAAAGTTCATTCATTCCGAAAATATTTCAGGTGGTCCATCCAATTGGATACAATGAGTTGCTGGCTATATCAGTATAGTTTCTAACTTTCGATGATACTTTTCGTAAGATAGTACCTACAGCCCGATTGCTTCTTTCGCATTTATATAGATTGCAGTTGATTACTTAGCAACACCTAAAGCATTTGTCGAAAAAAACTTACGTTTTCCTTCAAGATTACTTCGAAGCAGAAACAAAAAAATTATTAGTTATATCATTTATTTCATTTTTGAAGAAATAGGAAAACAGTTGCGTGATCTTACTCCTAGATTAGAAATATTCTGCAGTCATCAAGGTCATCTAACCACCATTACCACAGTTTCAAATAGATGTCTGCGTCATCAGAGGGCTTTACTGAAATATCAATTTTGTGTATGAATATCAAATATGCAAATGCACATTGAGAATAAGAAAGATAAAAGTTGAGTTTGTCTATAAATAATCAAGTGAGTCATGTCCAATGTTTTATATAGGTCATACTGAAATAATGTTCAAAGCCCGCATAAAGGAACACAAAAATAGTTTCCAGAACGGAAAAATAAATGTCACATATGCCACTCATTTAATCACAGAGGGACATGAGTTTAATCACACGAAACCAGGGTAAGTCTGGGGTAGTTGGTCATAGTGTCACAAGTCAGTACTCGCTTTGCTTATTTCGAGATGATTTTTCGCTCTTTCACCCGACTTCCATTCATCCAAACAATAAAAAACTCACTTGAAAACTGAACTCACTGAAAAAATACGATGAGGAATGAACTAACATTGAACAGTTGAAAGAAAAGCATGAAGAATCACCAACAACAGGATCCAGCAGGATAGACGGAAAAAAGATGTGCTGCATTCTAAAAATGCGCTAGAATCGTTTCTGAAAAGTGATGAATTGGATACTGACTTTTCTCAATATTTATGAAGTTTTCACGTAAAGGTAAGACCTCATTAATCCTCAGCACGCATAAGTTTCGACTTCTGAGGGTTGTCGTTTGTAGGGGGCAACAGCAGGTTAACGAGAAAACAGATTTTTTTTGCTTTTGATTTTGTTGCAGCAATTTCAGGGCTTTTGTTTTCATCACTTCTTTGTTCTCAAAAACAACCTGTTATAGATTCCTTTTCATTATACACAGCAAATATACATTGGGTAAACACTTTTGTAACTGAGGCATTCGTCGCATCACTTGTAGATTTTTGAATAAACGTATAATTTGACCTCGCCTCTGTGTTGTGAGGATACACTCTAGTTTTTTCAAATCCAATTGAGTTTTTTGACAATGCTGCTTTTTTCCAAGTCTTGCTGAGTGGAGCTCCGAAAAAATCCTCGATATTCGATGTCCTTTTTCTTAAGGACGAATGGTGCCTGTGCGAAAGTAGCGATTCACATTGGATTTGGGTTTTTATGGCATTGAATTGAACTTGGTTACTTCCACCCCTATTCGAAAGAACTTCTAGATCCTCATTAAGATATGCAACCTCCCTAGCTGATGTCATGGAATCCAAATGAAATGATGAGACAAGTATGCTGTCGCCAGGAAAGCAATATATTGGATTCTTGGTTTTTATCAATAAGTCGTTGATATACAATAAAAAAGGGTTGGAGACAGTATGGATCTCCGGGATCCATACTGAGATGGTGTCACATATTGAATCAACATTCAGGCATGAGAAAGCTGTCCGCACGTTGGGTATCACCTTTGCTCACTTCAGACCAAAAACGTGTTAGAAATGAACATTTCCAACGCTCCGTTGGCACAGTTCAGGTGCAATTTGAGTTTTGGCGCAAATTGAATAGTGTAGATGAAACTTGAATACACCATTATACGCCCTAAACAAAAATACAGTCCAAACAGTGGCCTACAAAAACAGTTTTTTCGGCTAGGAAGATGATGGAGACTGTTTTCGTGACAACCATGAGGTTTTTTCAATCCAATACCTTCAAAACCTAAAAAACATCACCCGAGCACACTAAGAATCATCACTTGATGAACTGAAGACAGAAAAAAATCCTGTTTCATCAACACACCGTCTCACACCTCAGCGATTGCCATAACAAAATCCACGAATTACGGTTTGAATTGCTTGACCATCCGCTTTTCACACCAAATCTAAATCCAAACTACTCTTTTCTGTTTCCTCATCTAAAAATTGCGTTCGGAGGACAGAGATTTTCATCATCTGAAGAAGCAATCGCCTTCGTGAACAATTATTTTGCAGAGGAAACCGCCAAGTATTATTTGTAGGGGTTACAGAGAAAGGAGCATCGATGGGAGGAGTGTGTAAAGTTGAAAGGAGACTATGTTGAAGAATAAAAAAAAGAGAAAAAATGTCTAGGTGGAAAACTTTTTATACTACCCTCGTATATGTATTTCCCGCAGACATTAGGGACTTTGAAAGGAATAACTGATGCGTAAATACCTGATATTTTTGGTACATTATGCCAATGCACAATGTCGGTATTGTTTTCAGCACTCGATAGTTTTCATGGGAAAATACAATACATATTTAAAAAAGACACTTGATTGTATGAGGAACGAAAATGAAAATTTGTCTAGTAATTGGTACCAAAAACCAATTAACCCAGAAGAATATTCAAAAGTTCATGAAGTCATCATGTCATCCACAAACAAATTATGTTAAAATAGAAAGTCTCAAGGTAGGGTATGTATTAGCACTTAGTCACGAAAAATTTCACAGAATAAATATCCAATAATGAAGAACTCACTGTGAAACTTTCAATATCCCAAAAAACTTTCAAAATCTCCTCCGTTTCCTACAATAAAGAGGAAAAAATGTATTTCAAACTGGTGTTTGTCAAAGGTTTACCATTATTGTAGAATTGACCGCGGTGGTAGTGCGCCCGACACACGATCGAAAGACAGTGGCTCGATTCCCGCCTCGACCATATATTTTTCTTGAGAGAATTTATCTGGTTGAAGCTTGAATGATTTTGCAACCGTGTTAGAAATCACAAGTTAAAAGGTAAGACCTCGTTAGTCCTTAGCTCGCACAAGTTTCTCAACTTCTGAGAGTTGTCGTTCGTAGGGGGTGAAAGCTGATTAACGGAAAAACATATTTCAAACAGATTTTTGATTTAGTATTGAAAATTGATCAGGTTGATATTGTTTCATATTACAATAATGAATTGAAAAATATTCTTGCGACTGTAAAATATTTTTCACAAAAACAAGAAACTGAAATCGTAAAAATATTTCAGTAGATTGTAGGGATCTATGAAATTGTCACTTCGATTTATAAAAAATCTAAAAATTATTTTGCATTACTTTCATAAATATGCGCGAACAAATGTTCGAATATTGAATTCCTTGGCAGGGTATACTGGTATTATACTTAAAGTACATCAATAGATTGAAATTCCTGATTACAGGAATATAAAAAACTGATTTTGTGACAGCTGAGGATGAAAGGTGTACATTTTTGTGAGATGTTTATATACTTGAATATATACTTCAAATTCTGTGTATTTCATAACATTTACTGTCGCTCATCCAGTCTTACTATTAGATACGTGATTCATTTTTTCATTTAAACAACCCATTCAAATGTCATTTGTTTTCATATTTAAGTGATGCGTCGCCACAATGCACTAGACTTGTTACTCAGTGTATTCATACATTGAAACCTATATCTATAAAAAATTGCTTTTTTTGAAGCAAGAACGTAGATTTTGCTATACGTCATTTCAAATCATAATGAATCAGCAATGAAAGTCAATGAACAACCCCAACTTTGATGATTTTCAGTATCACCTAATTTTGCTCTAATACTGTTATTGTTTCTTTTTACCATCTCTAAAAACTTGAAAATCAGAAATAAACTTATTGTCAGTCCTGCAGGTTCTGAATCTCTCGAATCAGTAGATGAAACTGTTTATCTAAATTTCATCAAATTCATATTTACACCATTTCCAGAAATGAGTACTTCAACAGCACAAACAGCACAATAGCAGTGGAAAAAGCAAATTCACTTGCTCGACAATTTTCATTCCATTCCACAAGTGACATTTACGAAAAAAAACTGTATTCTCTATTCACAATGCTCAATATTTTTTTTGGAAACAAATATAATTCAACAAACTCTCAATAAATTCAAAAATTGAAAAGTCAGTGGAGTATTTGTCATCGTACTGAAAAGTAGCCCAATGATGTGTGGGTCAATTTTTGTATAATCTGCACATTTTTCTCAAAATAAAGCACAGTTTTCCTTATTTTTCACGGGGCGAACAGTTCTGTTAGCTGCCTAGAGACAATCACGTTACCGCGGAAGTAAAAAAATCAACTTTAAAATTCGAAACAACAGTACTTTGAACTAGAAATGTTTACGTAGCAACTTCACGAATTTAAACCTTCGTAATATTACCCATATAGATGGAGTTCCGTTCTCAATACCTCTTACGGTGATAGATGATATTCTGATAAAAATTACTCGCCTGAATGGAGATCCTGCACAAACATTTTCAATGATCTGAAACATTAAAGAGAGGTTTTATTGATGCATTCACGGCGATGTTTAACTGACTTGATTGAACTGAAGGAGATGTATACCAGAAGTACCTACCTATCAAACTTAGGCTTGTCATCGCTGAATATATTTTGACGTCTTCCATTCAGATAGTAGTGTACTCATGAAATGAACTTAACGAATGTATCAATATGTTTATTCAAATCTAGCGAAAAATCCACATAAAAAATGAGAAACGTCCAACCAAATCACGAAAATTCCTGCCATATATAAACAGAAAGAGCATTTGAAATGAAATACACAAAAAATCCGATCACACCTATCAGATCATGAAACTGCGCAAATAGTTGTTTCATCCCATTTTCATATTATACAAAAAAGATATAACCAACTCCCGAAAACAAGACCAATGGAAGAATTTCCAACAGAGCCTATGAATATAAACTAACTGTTTGCAAATCAGATCCAGCCTTATCCCTCTTCAAACATCACCTTGGAACAGGCCAGACAATAAACTTTGTAAACACCAACACCTTGCTACGAAGAAAATTCTACAGGCCGGGACAATTCCTGAAAACATTGAAATTGAAAGAAGTCTCGACTGTCTGAACAAACGAGATGATTCACAGAGACTACCGCAATCATGGAGGTCACTATTGTCTCGCCACACATCTCAAAATAACTCACGTCAAGCAGAAAGCCAAGAATCCACTTTTGGCAGGTTGGTTGCCTGTTACGATACTCCTACTTTATATCTGTCTAGCAGCATGAATACTGGCCCGAACAACAAAATAATCAGTATTCATTTGGAGTTGAACAAAGGGAGGAATAAGCCAGTGACGAGACTTGGGGATCAGAAAAGTTCATTATCTGCATTCAAAATATCTGAATTATTTGCCGTAATGGAATGTTCATCCCTTGGGTTGATGTTGGTGTTTACATTCTCACAAATGTGGCATTTGAAAAATTTCAGTTGAAGGTCGATGAAAAGTAACTTTTTTCATCGAAGAGCTGGTAGATCTAATTCAAATGGAACCTGGATTACCAAACGATACATCTGCTATTCCGACAATGTCTAGTTTTTAGCTTCATTTATGTTACCTCAATATCAACTCATAACGTCATTCCTGAAATCCACTGAATTTACTCGGTTATCAATTCCATTGGAGTATCAAGGGATGTATCGTACCCTACTGGAAAGCTGGAAGTTACAAGGTAGAGAATATGAATGGAAAATTGACGGTCCCAAATGACCCATTTCATAAACTATCACAAAAAGTTAGTTCGGTTTGTTAGCCCAATCTGTATGCGCTTATGTACAGTTCATTCGTATTACATATTGACTTGTATCGAACAATAATTTAACTGTGAACGATATCAAATAAATTTCATGCATCCAGTTAAAATGATGGGGAATACAAAAAGGTAAGACGAGTGGAAATTTCACAAAAGTGAGGATTGAGTGATATTACCCCGAGTTGCCATGAGGGTTCGTCACTGATTACTATATAATACGGTGGGTGGTTCACCCTTAAACTCAAATGTTTGTTTTTGACCTGAGCTTCATGATGCATCAACAGCAGGTGAGGATTATTCGGTTTATTAGACACTTTGAGTTGGGTAAATCCATAGTCAGATTATCGCGCTTGAGCCCATTTAGGTTCGTTGCAAATATATTCGAAGTAGAATGTGATAGATCATGTCTGTAAATTAATTAAAAGTGGGATGTTGACCCGACACCTCACATTGTATATTTAATTTTATAATTCTCCTGATTCATTTCTGAGTGGAAGGTGGATTGGAAATTAAATTTTTTGTTGATTTTCTCCAGATAAACAATTATTTTATCGTTTATATTTAACGACTCAGTTCACTTTATATGGTCGATGATTGAGAAGAAATTTTTTAAAACACAGCGCGTGAATTTATCATCCAAATGAAAATATGTCTTTCCGAAAATTTTTGGAATGAAATCTTTAACAATGCCACTATTGATCTAAATATGTGTGAACCAATCAAAAAACCCTTATAAATATCTGGCCTCAAATTTGATTAAGATAATTTGTCTAAAGAAAAGAACTTTAAACGTTCAAGCCAGTCTCGAATATACCTACACAGTAGGTTGAATGGACTGACGTTTATCAGAAAACAACTACTCCCTTGGTTAATACCACGAAGGGCGTTGGATTATATCCGACAGGCGTCAGTGCAGGAATCTTCACAGAAAATTCCTGCACATGCAATTGGCCATACAACTGAAAGAGTCGACCCTCAATTTTGAAACGGGCACACTGGCAGACCGGTTTTGGGCTCATTACCCACTCATCAGTGCAACATAGTAGCCATCATCGACCTGAAGTTAATAATATTCCATAATTGAAAATCGGAATTTTTTCTGAGTATTTCATTCCTCTTTCTAAATTGGAGATAACAACAAAATGTCACCTCATCTAGTAGAGGAATTTGCCCTATTCCTCTGAATAAGAAAGAAAAACTTTCTTATTGGTCAGTGGGCTATGCTTAGAGACTGGCAGTAAACAAACCTAAAGAAATGAACTTTAAACGTTCAAGCCAAGTCTCGAAAATACCTACACAGTAGGTTGAATGGGCATTGGATTATATCCGACTTTTGTATGGCCAATTGCATAGGCAGGAAAATTTCTCTGAAGATTCCTGCACTGACGCCTGTCGGATATTATCCAACGCCCTTCATGGTATTAGCCAGGGCAGTAGTTGCTTTCTGATAGGTGTCACTCCATTCAACCTACTCTGTAGGTGTATTCGATACTGGCTTGAACGTTTAAAGTTCATTTCTTCAGATTTGTTTAGTGACAATATTCAAGCATAGCCCACTGACTAATAAGAAATGTTTTCTTCCTTATTAAGAGGAATCGGGCAATTTCCGAATATGCAGTTGGTTAGTACCTCGTCCACTAGATGGAGTGACATTTTGTTGTTCGCTCCAACTTAGGAACAGGAATGAAATACTTTCAAAGTATTCCTATTTCCAATAATGGAATATCATTGACTTTAGGTCGATGATTACTACTATCTTGCATTGATGTGTGGCTAATGAGCCCGAAACCGGTCTGCAAGTGTTGCCGTTCCAAAATCGAGGGTCGACTCTTTCAGTTGTATTGCCAATTTCATACGCAGGAAGTTTTCTGTGAAGATTACTGCACTGACGCCTGTCAGATATAATCCAACACCCTTCGGACTGATGCCTATCAGCAAACAACTACTGCCCTCCAGGGCAGTAGTTATTTGCTGATAGGCGTCAGTCCATTCAACCTACTGTGTAGGAATATTCGACACTGGCTTGAACGCTTGAAGTTCATTTCTTCAGATTTGTTTACTGCCAGTCTTCAAGCATAGCCCACTGACTAATAAGTAAGATAATTCGTCAACATCATTTTTGGCAGCAATGGACTAGATAAACTCAAAACTGTACAGTGTGTAAAAGCCAAATGGAAGAAATTCATTATTTTGGTTATTGTACATTAAAAAAAATCGCGAAACATGCTGAATGTAAAATATAGTTCGACATTTTCCAACGTAAAAATGTCACCATACCTTCTACCCCCTTCGAATGACTAGTACAAACCCCAATTTTTTGAATGCGAAATATACGTTTGTGATATATCGTTTGGAAGGTCTCTTTATTCTCTATTCGAAAGTGTTATCGCTTTCAAGTTCATTGCAACAATTAAAATAAAATAAATCAAAATTATATGTTTGTTTGAAGGTGCTTTTCAATTTGTTTTTCATTTTTGCTAATAATAATTTTTTTAATCTTCATTTTTCAGCTTTTATTAATAATTTAATTTCATTTGTTTGGTTGTAGCTTGTATGTTAATTTTTTGTAAATTCAGTTTTTGTTTAATAAAATTGTTATTTTCGGTTAATCTTATTAATTTTGTTATTGTTTTTT
>WOGN01003425.1:0-15294 GCA_015342105.1 Leptinotarsa texana
TTCAGCTTCTCCTCGAATAGGTGCGTTTTCACCAGTGACTGTTCGAAGCATGAAATTGGAAGAAGGCTTCACGCTTTCAGGTCGAAGGATGTCGCTGCGTACCAAGGAAACTGCAGCCCCGATATGTCTGGGGAGCCATTCAAGTGGCATTCTGAATAATAGCTCCAATACAGAAGACATGAGATAGGAATTCTTCATTACAAAACCTCATGGAATTTGGATGATCCATTCATTTCTGTGAGCTTTCTACGACGTGGAAGAAACGCGAACTTGAGGCAGATTCCATTGGAACAGAAGTATAAAGCCATGGTTCCTATTTCAGCAGAAAAGAAGAACGAATTGGTTGCTTTATTACGTTTGGTTCCGCCAGTTTTTCATGACTTTTATTTGAACTTGCCAACCTCAGAAAACGCTATTGATCATAAGCAGATACTTTGACTATCAGAAAACAATGTGTGTTATGCAGGGGCGGGCAGGAGCCTATAATAATACCGATCAAATACCACTTTTCACTGTGGTTAATCATGACCAGTGCCGACGCTAATCATGATTGACGCCAATCTGGCTTTGGAGAGGAAGAAAAAAGCACTTTTGGCATTATTTTTGAGCGTTAAAATAAGTTATACTAAAATTAAATTTTCCAGCTCCCAGTTTTGCTCTTTTTATATATACGAATCATTATGTAAGGTAACATGTTTTTATGCAGGTTCAATGCTGATGCTAATCTTTTGGTCTTATCTCATTTCACTTAAAGACCATTACAGTGCCAAACCACCGGTAGCGCATCGAGCATTTGCCTGGTTTATCCTAAGGTCAGTCCGGGCTATAGTCATCTGTTTGGAAAATGATGAAACAGCAGAGCACTCACTTTGTACTTGCCTCACTGTGAAAAGAATCTGGTTTTTAGAATTAGCAGTGTTTCACACTTGCCATCAGACCTGAGAGCAAATAAGCTAATCTGCTTTGTTTGGCCTAAATAGATCTAAGCCACAATAAATCCTTGTTAGATGAAGTGGAAGGTAAAATATCCTAACCAGTCATAACAATTGAAAGATTTTAAAACTTATTTTAAATTTTAACAGAAACAGTGAACTTACATGTATCCAAGGATTTAAAAAGATTTCATCAATAATTCCATAGGAGAAATATCTCGTATTAAACATTATTGAAAAGAACATATCAGAAAATGAGTCAATATTACTTCTCAAATGATCACTTACTTTCGTCTCTGAGCGTGAATCTTCCCATTTGTGGCATAGATTTGAAAGGTTCTAAACAAATAACTCCAGCACACTCTATTCTCATAATTGCTACTTGGTCTTGTTTAACAAACCTTGGACGAGTCTTACTTTTTTCTCCAGTTTTTTTGTCAACTAGACAAATTAAGGCCTGAAATTATAACTCACTTGAAAAATAAATCTGAAAAATATGTTTCCAAAATTACTTTAACGGTGACCTCTTCTGCCGCACAATGAATATGCATGACTGCACTGTATCCAGCACATATAATGGATTTATGTTCTAAAATTACGAGCTGAGCATCAAAAATTCGTCCTGTATGAATGGGGTTGATTGAATCGCATAAAACGAAACCGGGACTAACGTCTTCTTCCTCAACACCCTTCACTTTTATTTTGACGTTTTCACCAGGAATTACTCGACTAACTTCATCATCATCGGAAAGCAACATATCGACAGTGACAGGTGTCTAAAAAAATTTAAAAATACATTGTGATCAATATTTAAAAAAAAATCTTGCTCGTTTTTTTTTATAGGATGGAGAAGTAGAAGGCCAAAATGTTTCTCTCCCAAAAATGAATCTTTACTAATATATATCCCTTTCAATTTACATCAACTAAGATATAGCATCAATTTATGATCCCATTAAACTAAATTCAACAGTGATTACCTTCTAATCATGAATGCGAGTACTTTACTACTTGATCAAAAATTAAGTATTTTTGAAATCAGTCTTCCGTTGGCTTACAAAATTCTATTGGTGTTCATTTTTATCTGCATAAAAAAATGTCAGATAGATGTTGGAAATGCAAGAATGTAATTAATGAAAACGAAAAAAATTATAAGTTGTGACAGCTGTCATGCAGTTTTGCATGCAACTGATGACTGTACAAATTTAGTGGCTTCCGAAGTGCGGGCAGCTGTGTTACAAAATATATCCTTGATATTCTTTTGTTCTGAATGTCGTTAGGCATTCGAGAGAGTTCCATTGCTGCTCAGACATATAAAGGATATCAAGGATGAACTAAGTAGTATTAAAAATAATGGAGAAAAGATTGAAATGGAAGAATTTATAAATGAAATGGAAGAAAGAATAAAACGAGCAAATAACGTTATATTCAATGTGAATTACTCTTCTATTACCAATAGAAATGAAATAATTGAAGAAGAAAAGAACACAGTTAAGAAGCTATTCTCACATGTAGATGGAAATATGATGAATTTCAAAGTTTTCAGAGTCGGAAAATATGAGGGAGGAAAGAGCTGCCTGTTGAAAGTTAAACTAAATTCAAACGAAACTGTAAAGCAGGTATTAGAAAACTGCAATAAAATTAGTGATAAAGTTTTCTCAGTTAGAGTTTACTATGATCAAACAGTTGAGCAGGGGAATTACTACAAACAATTAAAAGAAAAACTGAACTTCCTTATTAATGCAGGTTAATGACTCAAAATGTATAAAATATATAAATGGTATTCCAAAAATTGTCAACAAACAGAATGTACGATATAA
The DNA here is from genome assembly GCA_015342105.1 of Leptinotarsa texana. NCBI lineage: Eukaryota > Metazoa > Arthropoda > Insecta > Coleoptera > Chrysomelidae > Leptinotarsa > Leptinotarsa texana. Next base: position 2,750 of record WOGN01003425.1, read on the forward strand.
GTAAAAAAAAATATTCGAGAACTCCACTAAACTTGAATATAATTCAGGTATAGTATATTTAAATTTTGAAAGTTTATTAGCAAATAAAACTCAAGTAATAGCAGGTGTTTGCTGTTACAATCCTGTAGTGATTCTGCGTAGTGAATCCGGGCGTTCACCCTGCATAGTCACTTTCCTCCCGGATGCCAGACACAACCCTGAGGTCGACGAGCAGAACAGGCACAAGTTTTCGAACATTCGGGGTAGCCAAAAAGGCTACCCCACCGCTTCGTTTCTTACTGGGTTTTCAATTTGGCATTTTTTATTTGCCACAGATCCCGTTTGTCAAAATTTTGAAATTAGTTCCAAAACGTATTTACGATTTACGTTAGGGTGTTGTTCATTGAAAATTCTACTGGCTGTGTTGGCACATTCATTATTTTTGAAACAATATTCAAATATTTCTACCCTCCCCAATTTCCAACTCGTTAATGGACCTGAAGTACTACTAACAAGAAACTGATACACATAAGCACTTCAAAACGTTTTTTAGTGTACCAATACATAGGCAGGGTGTTGTTCATTGAAAATTCTACTGGCTGTGTTGGACATTCATTATTTTTGAAACAATATTCAAATATTTCTACCCTACCCTATATTCAACTCGTTAATGGACCTGAAGTACTATTAACAAGAAACTGATACACATAAGCACTTCAAAACGTTTTTTACTGTACCAATACATAGCTGACTTTTGATCCACTTCTAGTTGGCCGATCTACTTGAACTTTGGTAGGTATTCATCATTGCGATGACAATGCATTATGGAAATTTTGTTTACAAATCGACATGTCTTGAAGATATTCGATCTATTTCATTTTCGGTATATTAACGCTATCATTGGTATATATTACTGGGGTGTACCCTATTTGAATAAATAAAGCATTTATAATTTAACGGTATGATTAAATAATTTACTGCTGACGAGCCTGATTATTTCAGTATTCTCTGTGCTCTCTCCACATAAAAAGAAAGTATGAACATTGGTTATTACTTCAATCCTACTCATTCAATAGGTCCGATTTACTAATCAAATTAACAGAAAGTACCCGCCCTTGAGGATCTAATATGTCAAGTAGTATGCCTGGACAAAGTTTAATATGAATTTGTGAATACATCAGCAAAAGGAGCTTCATGAATATTTGTAAGTTCAACTAAATGAGTTTTGAAAACTTACCCTATTGGGCATAATGAGCATTGTTTGTCCTTTTTTACATTCACCTGATTCAACCTTGCCCATCAGCACAGTTCCCATATCTTTATATTTGTCTACAATTGGCATTATAAATGGTCCGTCTGCTTTTCGATTGAGCGATGGAATATTATCAATAAAGGGAATAAAGGCATCCCCCCTGTACCAGGGGCAAATTTTTTCATCTACTTTATCTTTCAAACCTTGCCCTGTTTGCCCAGAACAAGGTAAAAAGAATAAATCTTTATTATAGTTGAATCCTAATTTCCTAAGGTACGGCAAAATTTTGTCTTTGCACTCGTTGTATCTGCAAGGGAAATGTTGAAGGTTAGAAAATAATCATTTTCTACAAATATTTTGCAAATGAGCATTGTGTCAACTTTTTATCAAAAAATATAATAGATAATAAATACCAATCAGTACTTAATAAAACTGATCTGCCCTGAAAATATTCTCTTTTCAGTTGTAACAGAAACGTTGTCAAAAGAGAGCAATTCTTCTTTGCATATTTAACAAGTATAAACACTCAACAATAGAGAAGTTTCCAAAATTTTGATATTTTTTCAACAACGTTAAAAAAAACTACTTTCAACTCCACTGTACATTATGAATTTGTAAAATATTTAGTTCAGATTCCTCCACCATATTGATGACGTACTAATTATAACATAAATTTGACAAGAGCATAGTAAGAAATTCAAAATGTTATTAAGTGAAAGTTGATATGGATTATTGACACTTCCAAATATTAATGCTAACCACTACTAATACAGGAATTTATAAACAAAAGTTATGGAATTTAAAAAAATACAAGGTAAATGTAAATGAATTTTCAAAAACGGCATTAATAATTTGGAAAACAAATTTTCCTGGAAAACATTGACTTACAAAAAGTTATTTTGATATATCAATGCTTATAATTTTTCTTGTATGTTATCTGTTATAAGTTTTACATTGAATACTTGATTTTTCAGATTTCTTTTCATAAGTTTAAAAGCAGATTCTCTTCAATCAATTTATATTTTTGAGATGAATGATTCATCTTCATTCATTATCGAAGCGAATTTAACACAATAAAAGACTATATTAATGGTTGTTGATGTTGGAATTAAATATCTTTAGAATTTATTGTTCCAATTAGTATGTCATCAACTTATGAGATAATTGGCAGGGAAAAACTTGGATTTGATTTATTTTAAAAAATGTTCATTATTTTAATGGTTTCAATATTTCTATTATGTACTTCAAAAATAGACAGTGAAAACATAATTATCAGATATAATTGATAGGAAACTCATATATTAACATAATTTCAAGATGACGATAGTGAATGAGCTACAGGTGGAGTTCTAAAAAATATTCAGTATTTTAGAAATTCTGATGAACTTTTTCTAATCAACATTTTGTAAGACTTCACAAAATAATGAAAAATTAAAATGGCTCTTTCACTTAACTTTGCTAATGCCTTTATCCACAATAAACTAAATAATAATAAATTCATCTAGTGAACACCTGATACATTCTTCAGTTCACTATGTCTGATCGAAAATGATAAAAATACTATTTTTTTGTTCGAAAGTTTGAATGAAGCCAATACCATAGGTGTGAATTAGGTAGAAAGATTTTTTTGTAGGACAAGTAAAATCTAAGGAAGTGAGTCATTTCAATTGCAACTTAGTTTTCGTTTGAATGGAGAATTGAAAAATACATTTTTTGTGAAGCCAATTGAGTATTTTATAAAAAATAATAATTTAAAAAACAATCTGTGGAACAAAACTGCCTATCTATAAAATTAAGTTCCCTTAAACTTTTCAATTTATTAAGAGTGCATCATAATTTCCTGTTATTCTGTTCAAAATGAAAGTATTTTTACCTACATTATTTTGCTTGATTACTATTGTAATAATTCAAAGGTTGATATTGCATTGAAAAATCTCACCTTTCTTCATCCCAGTTAACTGTGGGATCATCCATTTTATTTACAAGCACCACTAAATGTTTTACTCCTGCTGTTTTAGCTAACATAGCATGTTCCCTAGTTTGCCCACCTCTGTCGAATCCCGTTTCAAATTCTCCTTTTCTTGCAGAGATTACAAGTACTGCCAAATCTGCTTGTGCTGCACCACCAATCATATTAGGTACAAAACTTTTATGTCCGGGAGCATCAAGAATGGTGAAATGTTTTTTTTCAGTTTCAAAAAAGGCACGACCCACCTCGACCGTTTTACCTTTGTCTCGTTCTAAAATTCAAAATGAAAAACTGGTCAATAATCGATAATAATCAAGAATTGAGAAAAAAATGTAAATGGTTTATAAAACACACTTTCTGAACTTTTTACTTTTTCAGTATTTAAAAAAAAAAGAACTCTAAAAAAAGAAAGGTAAATTAAGATAAACAGAAACTTTATCATATATTGATAATCAGAAATCAATCTCTTTTTGGAAATCCACATGATGAAATATGATTGAAAAAAGTATATTTTTTAAATTGATTACTTCCTTTCCTTTCTTTGAAGAATTCCCACTTTTTTGTATAAAGATGGAGAAGTAGAAAGTGAAATAAGAGTATTGATATAATTCCATTAACAAAAGGGGGAACAGAAAGCTAAAATTGAGAATTTTCCTGATAATAACAAGGATAGTATAGAACTTATTAAGTGACAATGAGATTATTTCCAGTTTTTGGCATACTGCGTATTGGAGTTTATTTAATTTGTTTAATTTAAAGTTTTTACATACACATGATGTTATAATAAGTTAGCTGTGACCTTAAAAAAAATAACAAATGCACAATTTTGATAGATCAAAAATTTGGATTTGATTTGGTTCTTTGAAACTGGATATTTTCAATAATACTTTTATGATTATAGGTAAAGTAATCTTGAGATTATTCATTAATAATTTTTCATGGAACAAAATTTACCTTCCTGATTGGTATCCAGAGCCCAACTCAAATACCAACTTTCTCTACTTTTCTCTCTTGCTTCTCTTTCATACTTTTCTAGTGTTCTTTTATCCACCATGCCTGTTAATGCCATAATTTGACCACCAATGGTACTTTTACCAGCATCCACATGACCTATGAAAACAACATTTACATGCTCTTTTTTTTCTTCAACAACTCTTTCTTTGACAATGTTTTTTTTCTTGATTTTAACAGGAGCTTCCTCTGATGAGGGTTCATCATCATCATCCCCTTCAGGTGTTGTAACAGGTGGAGCTGAAGCAGAGGTACTATCATCATCAGCGGCGTCTTCCCAAGTGCCACCTTCCCCACTTGGGGATGCATCTCCATCTGCAGGAGGCATAGGTGGAGGTTCCTTGACTTCTACACGTTCGGCGGAGGAATCGGCGTTGGTACCTGAAATAATTAAAATTTGAACTCTAAAATATGAATAAATAATCACTAAAACGAATCATTTTAAAATTACAAATATATTAAAACTACACCTTATGTAATATGTATCACAGTTTTAGAAGTAATTGCAACTTTTTTGACAGATTAGATTCAAAATGATTTCTATAAAAAAATATAATCGATTAATTCCGTCAGCATAAACATTGTGTGATTGGGATTCGATGAAGTCAACAAAGGCCGTTTCTGCCTAGAACCTATGCCTGATTTTCGGACGGTAATTTGTGAAACGTATGGACGGGTGTTGTCGTGAAGTAAGATTGCACCTGTTCTGTTGACCAGTGCCGGCTGCTGCTAACGCAATTTTCGGTACATTTCGTCGATTTCCTCACAGTAGGACTTTGCTGTGAGGATTTGACATGGTTGCAGAAAGTTACAGCGAATCACATCAGCCCCAGTACAATAACTATGGTGGGTTTTCACCTTTGGGAAGTGCCTGGGTGGTTCATCGGTGTCCAACCACTGTCGTTAACGTTTCCTATTGTCATAAAGGGTCTAACTATTCATCACGTGAGGATCCGATCCGAACCAAAAAAGGATCGTTTTAGTTGCACAAAAGCAAAAAACAGACCGCGAAACGTAAAAAGTTTTGTCAATCATTCAAATCGTGTGCGTTCATTAACACTATAGGTTCATTTTTTGGACTGTTTCAACAGTGCTTTAGTTCAATTTGAATTCCTAGAGAAAAATTGGCCGACCATCGCTTAACGGTATCATATAGTAATAAGCTGAAAAGCGACAAAAAAATTAAAATTTGGAAAAAAATCACTACCATCGATCAGTATATACCATGAAACAGTAGAATAAATATTTATTGAGATATGGAACTACAGAAACAAATAACATTAAAACTGACAAAACTTCTGAAACAACCTAAAATATCATACATTGGCAGTGGAAATATGTTGAAACAAAAAGTAGAGTGACCATTCGCTGGCATAAAAAAATTGATTAATAAGGATGTGATAAGCAGAGACAATAGTATAGAATAAAAGATCCTTCTCTTATTACCTCATGAATAATACCTCAGACAAAAATATCTTAAGACAAATACATCTCGCATAAAAAATCTCAATACAAAAATCTGTCAATAACATGCTTAATTATGAAAAAGGAGTAAAAGCATGTTCTGCGATCAACGAGGGTGTTGGGATAAAAATCCAGTAATATTCATTACTACACCAAAGATTCCAGACAGTGTATCACAAGTAATTATTGAGTTGAGAAGTACAATGGACCGCAACGAATTTACATGAAAAAAAAAACAGAATAAAAAATTATCAAGTTTATAATAATTGTAGCAATTCAGTTTATTATATGTATGCCTGTAATGGAAGGTGTGAAAAAATTACACTATATTATAGAAGAAAGTTTCATTAGTTACAAAGAAGTCGAGAAATTCTACACTAATAGTTCTAGGAAAAAGTTAAAACATTTTTTTTTAATAATGCATTGATGACAAATGGAATATATTCGTTTCTTATGATGTAGTATTACAAAATGTTGAAGGGAAGAATAACTTTCAGGTATGAAGTCCCTCAAGAATTATGCAATAAAAATTGACAAAAATTTAAAAGTTTCAGAACAGCATCAAAGAATTGTAAGATGTGTAGACTACATACAAAAATTGTAATATTTGACAATCTGGGTGAATTAAAATTGAATTACTGACATGGCTGATGTCAGCCAATTTGTATTTTTGTTCTACTTATTCAAGATGTCTTCAGTGTAACAGAAAATATTGTTAATTTTATTCCTGTTGATGATACAATCAACGATATAGATACCTTTTACTCTGTGAATAAGGTAATTTCAAAATATGAGGGAATAGATAAGTGTAACTTTGTTGCAGCAGAGTTATGGTAGGAGTAACTATCCTGTACAACTATCTCTGCAAAAAAAGGACTTATGAGGTTCTTAAGTCAAATGATTGTTCTGATTGGCTCGGCCGTTACTTGTAGATCCATAATAATTTCACAAACTACACCGTAACTACACCGTAAAAATTTTGGAAACTTAGATTAATTTCAAGAAAGAAAAGCATAAGGGAATATGTAATTAGTTACTTATCCCTATCCCATGAATATTAAGGAGCAAATCATCAAAATTTGCAAAATATTTCTGGAATTTGACCATTCACTGATCATAAACTTTATTATAAAAAAGTAACACTAGATTCATGAAACTAAATATCAAAACCTTGAATATCACAACACAATCACTCCTAAAAATGATATGTAAAGAATTATTTCAGGAACAAAAATGTCTTTGCCAAGTGATACCAACTATTAACAACTGATAATGTGAAGCAAAAAGTATATGTAAAAAAATAAGGAAACCAAAAAACACGATGGGTATGTTGATTAAGTTTGTAGTATATACAGAGTGGCTCAGAATAATAATGAATAATACAAAAATAAAATACTTAAATTCTGTGGTAACACTTTCTGAAAATGAAAGTTTATTGAGATACAAATTGGCAAACTGGTTAGATAAAAAAAAGCTTGTAAACAATTGATATATTGCTGAAAAAAATGTTCAAATCTTTGAAATTAACGGTAATAATGATAATTAAAATAAATAATAAATCGCTTATTGTCCAACAAGATTCATCCATTCACATGACAGTACAGTAAATTAATGAAATGGTAATAATAATAATAACAATAATCTAAAAAAATAAGTGAGACGCCATGGTTAGAGCCTCTTACTTACTGGATTAGAAAATAATTGAATTGTAAAAATTTTCATTGAACTTTTTCAAGACAAAAATAGAATGCACTCCAAATTATAGCATAATTTTATGAAGGCATTTGTGAACATTTTGAAAATTTCTTATAATAAATCCAAGCACCTTGTTGGCTTCTAAGGCGTTTTTATTGGTTAGGTAGATAAATAATAAAATAACAATAAAAAAACACCTGCCTTTGGTTGTGTTTTCCCGTATTAATAGGTGTGTATTTGTAAATATCATAATGTGTTTTCTAATATATGTCATATTTTTGTATTAGACTATATTGAGATGTAATATTTGTTCTCACACCATTATTGTCGACTTGAAAAACTTTTGAGAATGTACTGTTGCAAATCCCGACCCGATAATCTATGGGAAGTGTGTCTGCCCTTCAAGTTTCATAGAGGTTTTTGGTGTAAAAAGGTTCAAACCACATGCTTCTTTAAACATGTGGAATTGCCAAGAAGTCAGTTTAGCCCAGTCATCGACATCAACAGAAAGCAAATAAAAACACAATCTTGTAAAATAATTGTAGGAGTTAAGTAAACTGGGATGTTGGACTAAAATATTTAAGATGTTTTTCAATAAGAAGTATGGTATTATCTGGTGGGACAACTTATATAATCTCTGAGAAACTTACAAAACTCTTATTATATAAAGTTGTATGCCTTTTGCTACAGACTACTGATCTTTTCTTTGCTTCTTTTTTTATGGTTGTGCTTGATAGGCTTTTTGCCACTCTTCAGCGATTTTATTGGAACACTTTTTGTGCGGCGTTAATGTGGTCTAATTGGAAATAATTCCATAAACACCAAAATAAGAGTAGAATTAATAGGTAGGAACAACTGTGGGATGTTAAGGGAAGGTTAAAAACAAATAGCACCACAAAGGATTTCTCCCAAGAAACGGAGGGGCACTGGAAACTCCCCAAATGTTTATTTGGGATTAGTAGCAACCAGGTGTAAAAAACCAAGAATCTGCATTCTGCACAAATAAATTCATACTACAGATTAAGTTTGTTATGGATTATAAATTTCACTAGGAGTAGCATTATTTTGAAATCCAAATGGTATAACTTTGATTTGATAATAGATACTTCAGACCAACTTTTAGGAATTCTTGATATAAATCCAGATTATGTATAAAAATTATAGAGCAATCAGACTCACTGTATGGGGGTTTCAAAATCATATCCGAAAATGATGTGATCCAGTTAAGCAGTGTTCTGTTTGCTCTTATGATCGTAGTGAGATGTCTTCTGTGGATATAACGGAATTTTTTATATCAGAGTTATACTAAAGTTTTGTATTTCTGAGTACCACTGAGAGTTGTGTTCTTCCAGTGTCATAGAATTTACCTCGTATCTGAACACATCAAGACATAATGTTTCTTTCTTATCTAGGGGCTTTTTTCAGAAACATTGAGGTTCCTCCAATCCTTGTTGGGAGAAGAGCAGGTTCTAAATTTCGGAATAATTTTCAAAAAATGTTTACTTAATGCAATGATTTTCTTTGCATTAATCTATATTTGTAGTCAAATGGTGAGGACAACGGAACTCTCGGAGAACCGGGACATTGAATATGGTGTACCACATGGTTATGTGTTATACCTATTCTATTTCTGCTATATATGAATTACATCTCTATGATTGACATATCTGGTAGTTTCACTCTATTTGCGGATGATACTACAATATTGTGGAATGAAAAAAGTAATTATACCTTTAGAGTTCCCATCCCAACTTCGAATTTAATCAAGGATTCCATTTACTATCATGGTGGTAAGTTGTTCAATCATTTACCCACTTTTTGGTAGATCCTATTATAGTGTGGAAGAGTATTTTAGCGAATCTTTTAAAAATAAATTAACAATTTATTTTTGCACTATCACTTTATACATGGTGGTATTTTATCTATTCATTTTTAGAACATTTTTATATTTACATTTATACATTTTTGGAACTTTTTTTATATCTACATTTATACTTTTTCAGAACTTTTCCTGTATCTACTTTGTATTTCTCGGATTTTGTCCATGCAAATCTTTGGACAATAAAGTCTATTTTGATTTGATTTATTTGTTCGGATAGAGTAAATATTCTTTATACTAATCACTCCATTTTTTTATAATTATGAATTGAGTGTTTGAGTTCAGATGCAAAAAATCAATTGGTCAAATTTTTAATCTTTCTTTATGAGAGTGGCAAGTCGCCCTTCCTGCTCATTATTTGTGTTATGAATGATGATCAGCATGTCTGATCGAATAATGTACCTACTTTTCATTAAAAAGTTTTGTTTGTAAGTTTCATTAGGCAATAAATAATGTTATTGTCAAAAAGTAGACTAATAAAGTTGCTTCTGTTAGAATTATATTACACAGAATTATTTCAAAAAAATTCATTATGATTATTTTACTGTTTTTTTTTCCTAGATATTACTTAGAGAATCGATTCTAGAGGCAGTCTGGACCGCTGATAACTGATTTTTATCAACTCCCTAAGCTTAAATATTTCAAAAATATATAAAAAACATAATTATACCCCAAGAGGCCTTGATTTATAGTTATTTCCTATAGTTATTTATACATTTAAAAGAAATATTTTATTAATAATATTAAATAAAAATATGTAGGAATTCGTTTTTGATTCAGCACACTGCAAATTTAATTTTATAGTATCACTGCTACTTTTTATTCTTGTAAAAATGAAGTAAAATCAGAAAAAATGTATCATTCACTACAACCCCTCGAAAACTGATTAAATTTGCCAAAACTAAATCTTATTGAAAATGTATTTATCTCTCACTGGTTCATAACTGAAGAAATGTTATCCTAATACATTGCTAAACAAATGTCTTAAATTTATTTTCATTTTACTCAACCTGCCTGCTTTTATAACCTTTTAACACTTTTCCGAGTTTCTTTAAGCGAAGATTTATAACCTTTAATAACATGAAATATAAAAAAGGTACCTCTAAATAAAGATTTGTAGATCATGCAAAGAAGTAACTTTCAGAGTCAAACTGGAAGAAAAGCCCTCACGAAAAAGCTACTTTCTTATAAACATTGAATTACACGAAGATTCCCACATTTTTTTGTATAAAGATGAAGAAGTAGAAACCCAAAATCTTTCTTTCTCAAAAATTGATCTCTCCTAAAAATATACCCCTTTCAATTTAAATGTCATCGATGACATGAAGAGATTGAACTCATTCATGACAAAGTTGTAATTTTATGAATGAATTGAGTGTTTTTTCTTATGTTTTCCAGATTTGGTACTGAAGAGCTGATAAGGCAAGTGTCTTACGAAGAAACATCGGATGTACACCAGTAAGGATGAGTGTGACATGTAAGTGAAATTTTATCTCTTTCATTTATCATAGTGTGTAGCAATCCTATGAATGATATCTAATTCGATTCCATAACGAATGTTTGGAATACAAACTGAATAGAGAAAAGGGGTATTTGTTTCGAAAGTATTTTTCTTTCATGTAATTCAATGTTTATATGGAAGTAGCCGTTTCGAGAGGGCTTTTCTTCAGTTTGTGTCTTTGCATGATCTACACATCTTTATATAGTTACCTTTTTTTAAATTGATAGCTTCCTTCCTTTCTTTGGAAGATTCCTATATTTTTTAAATAAACACGGAGAACTAGAAAGCCAAAACTTTTTTTCTGTCAGAAATTAAACTCTCCTAAAAATATACCCATTTAAATCTGAATGAAATGTAAATTAATCATTTTCATAGTAGGAAATGACTTGAAGTTATTAGCCTCGTGTTTGGTGTAGGTCTTGTTACAGAAGTAGTAGTAATAGTATAATAAAGGACATTGAAAATTTCCTTCCAGAACAAAACTACAGTAACGTTAGTTACAAATACAAGTAGTATTAAAATATATAAGTTTTAATTCTCAGTTTTTCATAGTAATTGGATGTGTGTAACTCCTGTCAATAATATAATAAAGGTTAAATTTCTTTAAAAGAACCCACATCAACTCACCATTTAGTGTATCTAATGATGGAGTCGTTATACAGTATACTATAAACATGTTGCTCATTTTGAATGAATATCTATCATTAAATGATCATTAAAATAATGTTTCACAGAACAAACTTAGCTTCGTTGAATTCTTTTATCAAGATAATTGTGTTATTTAGCAAGTAACTAGAACATTGAACCACTGTCTAAAATATGTCTTGTTATTATGTTACCTAGAAAAGTAATAAGCTTTGTTGGGACTGCTTGTAAACACAATCTATATGGAGAGAAAAACTGAGATTAGCTTTCAGCCACATACCAAGTAATTTTGTAATATTACCCGATGGAATATCACAATAATTTTCAGGAATCTGTTTTCAGATGAAATGTCATGTAGACCATTTGAAATAAAATGATTTTGTCTCAACACTTTTTCATTTCATCAAGTTATTTTTTATGTCATTCTGAAAATATTGTAAAATCATTTGTAAAAATTAAGAATATTAAAGAGCCTGAAGGACGTTCCAACAATTTGACAAATAGGTTTCTAAATGGCATAAGATTTAAACCATTTCAGAGTTTGGCTCTTCACGCCTAACTAGCTAAGCTTTTTTTAAGATGAATTCAATGTTTAGCCAGTCAAAAGTTTTAGTCAAGTCTAACATAAGAGACCTAAACCTAACATTCAATAAAAAAATTTTTTTTTAAATATTTGTTTTTTAAAAGTTATGTTGTGATGTTAGCAAAGTTTTATTTTTCACATAGCTGATTACAATGTTGTATACAGAACGTTCAATACTTTTCGAAAATTCAGCTTAGTTGTTCCATGTAGAATTCACGGATTTATTGAAAACAGTACTGATTTTAAAATTTGCCTTAATTCTCTTCAACACATCCTTTGTACAACATATACAATCTCACTCAGTCATTAAGTATTGTTAACATTACTTTTTATATAAGAACATAGGCTTTCGCGGCCAGAGTCACAATTAAAGAGAACAAAATCCGAACTGGCAGGCCTTGGTTAAATGAAACCTGAATAGTCCAATAAAATGAGGATTTAAATTACCATGCAAAAGGCAAGCCTGCATTTTTCAATATAAGTTGATTTTAGCATACATTCAAAGGCTTCATAGTTAAAAAATGTTGAATTTCATTTAGGGGATAGAAAATGAATAAAAACTACCCC
>WOGN01003426.1:0-15293 GCA_015342105.1 Leptinotarsa texana
GTGAGCAAAAAAAATAGCAGAATCAATACTCCTGACCGCTCTAGATTGAATGATTCTGTACAGTCTATCTCGTCTTGTGTTTGTAGATCTTTAGCTGAAAAATCCTCACCTATTTACTTTGTAGTAAGTGTTCAATAGGTAGCAAAAACGTATGTGATTTTCTGGAACTTCAACTAGCGTTTCCTAATATGACTGATAACCAGTCCGTGCAAAGCTTATTGTTGAATCATCTGAAAATGGAACTTTTAACTGTATTGCCAAACATGCGCCAAACCAACTGACTATTATAAGAAAACAAATAAAGCTGAGGCACCAGTTAATAATGACACTGTTGATCCTCAAACAAGACTCAACGTCTGACGGAAGCACCTAACCCTTACGAAGATTCGAAATAGATGACACTTCAATCTAACAGACCACTATTATAATCATCATGCAGTCATTGTTCATTGTGGTTCTGGCGTTGAATCTGGTCATTACGCATTGGTCTGACGAAACGGACTGGTTTAAGTTTGACGAGTCAAATCACTAAGTGTTCTGGCGATGTCTTTGATTTATTAGAGCCTCTGGAGACACCCTACATTTTGTTTTATGAGAGAGAGGATATTGGCAGATCAAGATATTCAGATGATGTGGTACTGCAGTTTTTTCCAGCTGAAAAAGCAAAGGTGCCACTGGAATCAATGAAGTCGCTCTGGAGCGCCAATTAATTTTTGTTGAAAAAAGTACTAGAAGTGAATCAACACACCTAGGACATAATTGAAGGGTCACTAAAAATTCGTACAAGGTTTCGATATGACGTAGATAAACATTTGATATTTGTATTTCATATTTGCAAATTATGAAGTGCTTTCATTCAGGTTACATTCAAAACAAATGTATTACATACTATGCCAGATATTTCATCGAGAGGAGGACCTGTTGTCTGTGAACAAAATTAGGCAATCTCTCACCTTTTTTGATTTTAATATTGATTGCTTTCGGCAACCAACCAGAATTTTTATCACGTTTTGAAAGAAATCACCCAATAACAACTGTATCTCTAAAATAAAATATTTCAAAAATTAATATATCTGTAACTATATTTGCTTTCGGTAAAGGCAATGTAAAAAATATATAACTCTAGTATGCTGTACTATATTTCCAAAATATTAGGTACTGAATTTTCAGAAATGGCTGACATTTTTATCTTAATCTGCCTCTTGAAGTGGCGTACGGAAATCACACTGAATAGATGAGTATAATGATAAAACGTATAGAATCACAAAACAATGTTTTCGTTTTAATGCGATAATATTTCGGAGAATTTAGTGCCTACTATTGGTATTGGTATAAACTTGAAAATGTCCGTACAGGACGAAACTGCAGTAACGTTAGTTACAAATAAAAGTGGTGAAAAACATAGAAAGAGTCTTATCTCTTTTCTTCATATCATTTGTGTTGAAAGCAAGTTATTGAGCCAACAACTTGTTTTTTGCTATAATTAGCTGTCACTAATCTACGAACTACAACCTTCAAAAGTTTCTATAAGATGCAGATATTCGCTATAATACTGAAAACCTAGTGGTGTACTGAACACGGTAAACTCAATGCAAAATACTAATCGAACTCTCAGGTTGACAGTGACATATGTCACCTTGAACAGTGGCACGTTGTATTTTTCTCAATGAAAATCATTACCGATAACATATTTTTACAATACTTAATCGGTTACTTGTTGTGCCAGAGTTTATTTTTATCACTATACGAAAATCTAAATAATAACGATTATGTTGAGTCTACTTCTGAAACATAGTTTTTTTCATAATATTTCAATTGTTTTATTGCACTACGATAATTTTCAAGTAAAGTATTATATCACCGAAAAGACATTTCGTGGTTACGTTGCTTAATAGAGTGTAACATACCTATGTCAACATGAAAACAAATACTCCAGGGTTGGTGCGGAAAGAATATAAATAACATCAGTCGAAGATCTATGATTTACTTTTCCGCAGACTTTCTCTCAGAATTTTTAGTGTCTCAGATGTGCTTATTATTTTTATTGACTGAAATAACACTTCAACATTTGTTACGAAGCAGACGAATATAACTTTTCAACATTAGAAATACGATGACAAAGCTTCAGGTCACTTGTAGCAATTGTTGATCAGTAATATGTTTACAAAAATCAATGATTTTCTACCATTTTCGTATTTTTTATCAATTATAACTTGTTAAATACTGCATATGTGGTAATGGACTTGAACCTCCAAGAAAACTTTGTTCAATAATGAGATAATTGCCGAATAGTTTAAATTATATACGTGTTTTGATTAACGTTCGTACTCATGTCAGATATGAGATATTGCATCACTTATTTCTATTTTGCTATGATTTCACTATCAACAAGTAGTTGCTGAGACTTTGAGATATAATCTTCATACTTGCAGTCAACGCACATACCATTAATAAAGTCTGCCGCATTAGCAGGCGAAACGTTTGGTACTATAAGTTCCATTCGATCACGGCCTATCAGACCGGATTTTGTTCTCTCCAATCGTAACTCCGGCCGTAAAAGCCTATGTTCTTATAATGGGGGTAGATATTCGAGAGGTGGAACTTTTTCATCGTAAATTTCCTCCTCTTTCAGAATCGTTTATTTTTATTTACCAAGTATCAATAAAATAACTTTTGAGTTATAAACATAAAACTAAGAAACGTCCTTTGTTATTGTAATTTGTCAATAATAATTATTACGTTGTTTCAAAATTTCTGCCGTTTCAATGTCATGTGAACTTTGTGCTTCATACTCTGTTCATTTTTTTCCAAATTTTAGTTTTTTCCTCTTTCAAGCTTATTACTTCATGACGTAGTTAAGTGATTTTTGGCCAATTTTTTTCTACGAATTCAAATTGAACCAAAGCGCTCCGGAAACAGCCTGAAAAATCAACAGGCATTTGGCAATAATAGTGTTAATGAACGCGCTGTTCGACGTTTGTTTGAGAAATTTACTTTAGCCTCGAAGTGATCGACCTACAGTAATCCAGGACGAGGCTTTGAGGACCCTGCTGGAGACTGAACCAGCACAAATAGTGCGTGGGATGGCGGAAGAACTGCGCGTCAGCTCACATGCAGTTTTTGATTGAAATTGTCATGTTTTGAGGTCTGTTCTTCTTTGTTTCTGCTTTTGCGATTTTTTTTGGATCGGATCATCACGTGTGATAAAAAGTAGATTCGTGACGACAACAGGATATATTTAGGATAGTGGGTGGACATCGTTGAGCCACTCAGGCACTTCCCAAAGGCAAAAATTCACCAAAAATTTTTTTAAATTTGTGGTAATATTTGGGGTTTAGGTCCCAAACGAATCAATAGGATGTATGTGATGATTGTCAGACCAATGATTACTTATGGTGCAATTGCCTGGTGGCCGAAGGCTTTACAGAAAACGGCCTAGGCGAAGCTCTTTGGCTTACAGAGATAGGCTTGTCTGGCCATCAATGGTGCCATCAGTACCACACCGTCAGCGGACATAAAGATCCTTCTAGATCTTCCTCCTCTCCAAATTTTTCTGGAGAGTGAGGCTAGATAGACTGCATATAGACTTGTGCAAATTGCCAATTGCACAAATAAATTTAATGCAGAATGCAGTAGACTGTTGATTGACACTGGAAGTCGCAGCATTCTGGAAAAGACATCTGACTCCAACTGTCGACTACGAACTGCCTTATAAAGTACTGTTCCCAAGTAGAGAGGACTGGATCCTCCGGGAGAAGGAAATATTAAGAGCAGATATTTGTTGGTTCACAGATGGATCAGAATCACCTACCGGTTCTGATGCATGTGTTTTCAGTCGCAGATCCAGGGCAGAGATATCGACCTGCCTAGGAAACTATGCGACTGTATTCCACGCGTAAATTCACGCTATTGAATTGTGTGCGGAGAGATTGGAAGAATCCAACCTCATACACAAGTCAATGAAAATATTCTCGGTCAGTCAAGCGGCGTTGGAATCTCTTGACTTCTATCGAGCAACGTCTGAATTGGTAGCAAATTGCCAAAAACGACTTTCCTCGATAAGAAGACTCAAGAAATTGTCTGTGGTCTGGATTCCTGGCAGGAAATGAGGCTGCTGACTCTCTAGCAAAGGATGGTGCTGCAAGCAGCTTCATCGGACCAGAACCTGTCACTGGCATCGCTCTAGGCTTTGCCA
This sequence comes from Leptinotarsa texana, assembly GCA_015342105.1. Classification (NCBI taxonomy): domain Eukaryota; kingdom Metazoa; phylum Arthropoda; class Insecta; order Coleoptera; family Chrysomelidae; genus Leptinotarsa; species Leptinotarsa texana. The sequence continues at coordinate 4,196 of WOGN01003426.1, forward strand.
AACGAAAATTTGACACGTGGATGGTAAGAAGATTTGTGGACTTCTGGAAGAATCTTCCGGATTGGCTCACTCCAAGGCATTTATTCACCCATCGAAGCTTGATACGAAACAGTTGTTGGACTGCAGTAGGGATAAACTACAATGTCTAACAGGCCTTCTTACAGGTCACTGTCATTTGAATCATCTTATCAAGAGACTTGGACTGTCAGAAGACAGTTGTCTCGCCTCTGTTTGGAAAATGATGAAACAGCAGAGCACATACTTTGTGCCTATCCCGCTGGGGACCCAATCAGGTTTTTAGAGTTCGACAGAACCGTACTCTTACCATCTGACCTGAAAGACCACTCACCATACAAACTAATCGGCTTCGTTAAAAAGCTGAGTTTTTTTGGTCGAGTGTGAATAGGTGTGAGACACAATAAACCCTTGCGGGTTACGGTGAAGGGTCGAATAGACTCACTCACTTTGGACTTAGCCTAACATAACTTACTATATGGTGGCCAGCGGTTGGTGTAATTCACTGTAACTATTTGCTACCGGGCCAAACTATTACAGCAGAGTCATATTATGAGGAAATTGACGAAATGTAACGAAAATTGCGTCAGCAGCAGCTGGCACTGGTCAACAGATACAATCCTGCTCCACGACAACGGTCGTCCCCACGTTTCACATCCCCGTACGAAAATTAAACGAATTGAGAGTTGACGTTCTGCCTCACCAAACATACTCCTCAGACTTTTCGTCAAACGACTACCATCTTTTCGAACACTTCGATAACTTTCTCACCAACGTAAGTTGTGCTCCGTGCACTGATTCAAATTGATAGAGTGTTCGGTGAGATAATTACAGTTTGAAGTAGACTCATACCTTATAATTTTTTTGAGTGCTTCGCAATCATTGAAATACATTTTCGTAAACGCCAATCTGAATCCAATGAGATTCATATTTTTAGGAGTCTATTGACGCGAATTTCATCTTGTGAACTAAACTATCATTTACGATTGAAAATGGAGATATCGTCAGTTATCTATCAATTATATTGAAAATTCAAATTTTTTTTGCAGACCTTTCTAGGACGTCACTGCTCAGATGTATATACCGCGATTGAAATGAAACAGAGATTTGAGCCAACATACGTGCGACACATGCTCTAACTCGCCGACAGATTTAATAAACATAGGAACTTATTTCAATGTTTTTACTGTTTTATTGATATGTAGGTCATTCCTCTTGTCCGTTTCAAGTCCACCAAAATTATAATGTGTTAACGAGCCTAGCAATTACCTATTCATATGAACGTGTATGAAAGTAAGGAGTGTGCGTTTAGGGCTTGGTGAAAATTGTTACTGATGTAAGAATTTAAAATTATCTCTACAGGAATGATGTGATCTGAATTCAAATTGAGTTACATCAACATATCAATCGTCTTGGTCTTTGACGATTCCCATTATTTTTATGACGAACTATATAATAACTTTGCGGTGTTCTAATGAAATACCCGGTTAGTATAAAATAGAAAATATCGTAAAAAAATAAACCTCAACCTGTTAAGTTTCCTAATCCATAATTTTTGCACATTTTGGATCTTCATGCTGGAGCCACATATTTTTTATTTATTTTTTTTGGGCGAAATTTTGAATTCGGTCTCGGAAATCCCACTTGAACTTCAATATTTCGGATTTGAATTTGTAAACGAACGATTGGAAAAATACTTAATTTCTAAATATACGTACACCTACGCTTTTCATCTTTCAAAAAACTACTATTTATTGAAAAACCGTATAAAAAAGTACTGAGTGTCTCATCGAAAATTGTTCACCTTACTATTTGTAAATATATTTTGTTACCGAAAACAGTGAGTCACGTCTTAATTTATATCAGAGAAGCAAAAGGTGCGTTTTCTTAACTACAGCTTGTCAAATATAGGAAAAGACTTAATAATTCTCATTACCTGCGCGTTCTCTGACAACATGAATTACGACGAAAGAGTATGTAAACTAGCGCTCGTCAAAAAATCCAAAGTCTACTGCCGCAACTGGGCGCTCTCGCTATCTTCGAATCTTGTGGTCAGGATATCAAAATTTAGTAAGCTCTTCCTATATTTGACAATTTCTATTTCCTCTTTTTAAACGTCATTCCCCTACTCTCTAATTTCCTCTTTTTCTAGCGAGGAAAGGGGTTGATACTTTGTATTCCTTCATTATATGACCTTTTATGTTGCATTTTTGTACGTACGTTATCGAGAAATGAAAATGACTGGAGTTGGAAAGTCAACACATCTCTTTTTTGGAAACATTCCATTAAATATTGAAAGTGACCTCCCTTAACCATATTACACTGTTAAAATTTAATCTCCATTACTCGAAGTTCATTATTGTTATTAACCAACTCCCCCTTGACTATTCTTTTTTTTACTCCCTCCATTTCAAACTAATCATTACGCGTTTGGTAGGTAATGGCTCACTTATAATACAAGTGTACTCTACATAATGGCGGCCACTTCTGTAAGAAAATTTGAAAACTGATGAAATAAGTAACATATACTCTGATAAATATGATCTCATGAATAAATTCAATTGTTCAAAACCCAAAATCATTGAATTTTCTCTCAAAATTCTCTGTAAAATCGAAATACAAATGATATTTTCAGTAAATTTATTGTTCAATAGTTTGTGGGTTGGTAATAAATCTAGTTATACCCGTGAATCAACAACCACTTGTTTTAATTATAAGCTGTCATTCAGTGTCTCGTGAAATTTCATGATGAGTGATAACGATCCAAAAATTTGTGCCACCTTACCCGATATTACAGTGCAAGCAAATATTGCGATGACAAATTTGCTGCCAGCAAAATCAAGAGAAAAATACGAATATAATTTCGAAAATTTCATGGGTTGGATAGAGAAGAAAAACATAACTTCGATTTCCGAAAACGTACTCCTCATTTATTCCGAAGAATTAGCAATCGTCGTAGAAAAAGTATAGTACGCACCTCGAGGATAAGGCCAATTGCTTCCACTTGCGAATTATCGCACTTGGCTTCTTATCCTACACGGTACGTAATCTAGTATTAGCGAGTTTCCAACGGATTCAGGCTTTGATTTTCAGTGTTTGCAAAAAGTTTAACGGTGTCAGACCATTCCATGATACCTCTTCTACCAATTAGTCGTGTAGGAAACTTTTCGTTGCAGGAATGACAAACGGTAGCGCAACGTTGTGTACACAGCTTGTTTCTGTGAAGTTGTCATCTTTTTCTAGTATTTCATTTATCTTGAAGATAATTCAATTTCACAATTTGTAAATATTCTTTGAAATAAATTTTTGTGAAGGAGTCAATATTTCTTACTGTTTTATGGGTGTATCAATCAATAGAGAATTTGCCGAAACTGAAAAGTTCCTATTTTAAATAGTAACTGAAAAGTCCAACTTGTCAGTAACTTTTCGTATTCATAAATTTTCCTATAAATGGAACAATCAATGAAAGAAATGAAATGTTCATACTTTGCTACTTTTAGATGGTTGACATTTCGAAAAATCCATTCGTGAATAACGCCTCAATTGTAACCAGCTATATTTACTTCGACACACGCCAAAATGTATACAAACAGGATATTTTTTGAAAACTCAGTTTGGGTTCATGATTCCTTTTTCCCACCTCTCGTCTTGGCAATGGCAACTCTGTCTGCAAGAACTTTTTCATCAGATCTGATACATATCTGTTGTTGTGAAAATAATAATATACAAAGTCAACTCTGTCCCCCAATGTAAAAACCATTAGATACTATTACGCACTTCCTTCTTCAACAATCATATTGACTTAATGAATCTAAAAGTCATTCAAATATTTTTTATTCTTTTCATCGCCCGTTTTTAATTATTTTCGATAATTGCTATTCCACGGCTTAGAGAGAATTTCAAAAAAGTAACAAGTTACTAACGGCAGTCAATATATTGGGAGAGCAGTGGTCGTGTTTTTTTTTATTTTGTGGAACAACCTTTTTTTGATAAGTATTGGATTTGGATTTGGCGATGCTCCTTTTGTGATGCCGTTGTTTATTTACTCATTTCTTATATTTGAGAATTATGTATACCTTTTTTCTTTTGAAACGGCAATGAAATCCGGCATGAGAAAAAATTGGAAATTCCTCACCATATTTCGAAGCCTTTTATTTCTGTATATTATCAGCAACATATAAGTGTATGTAGTCCGAAGGGTTGAATAACGAAATAGTTTTGCTTTTTGGTGATTTTATAGGGAACATTACATGTTCAGTAATAATGTCATTCCAGCAGATAATTACAGAAACACCATTACTGAAAATTGTCCTGTCATTTCCTGTCATTATTTTCCGCACCATACATGTTCGTTATCACTGATATTATTTTTTCATCATTATCATGTTTCGAGTGGAGTAGAAATCACATAGACTGTGTTTCGATGTGTGTTTTTTTCCGTTAACCAGCTGTCGCACCCTTACGAACAACAACCCTCAGAAGTCGAAACGTGCGAGCAACGGATTAATGAGGTCTTACCTTTTAATGTGTGATTTCTAACACGGGTTGGACGATAGGAAGAGAAAATCGATCGTTCAGACTAAGGCTTGAACCACCGACCAACACGGCAGTCAATTCAAGTGAGTGAACAAAGCACCCACGTCGAACCGCCTGGCTACCATCAAGAAAAAAACATGTCTAGCATTAGACGCCAAGATTATCCACTTTAAGTGTTACTGAAAGAAATAAGCGATACGTCCATACGAAATTATTTTCGCATGGACGAAGACACTTCCAATAAATTATTGCAAATGGTTCAACCAATTTCAACAAGAAAAATACGGTTATGCGGAACAAGTTATCACTAAATGAAAGATTGGCTTTAACTCTGAGATACCTAGCCACGGGAAGAAGCTTTGAAGAATTGAAGTTTTCATTTGCAATGCCACCGGCTTTAATAAGTAATGCTATTCTTGAAATATTTAACCGAGTAATGACGAAATAATGATGCCCTCCCCCTGCTGAGAATGATGCTCGAAAATACCTTTACACGTTTATTATTAATGTCATTATTTTCAGGTAATGACATTATTACTGAACGTTTAATGGCCCCTAATGAATATCCGCAATTTCTGGAGCAAAAAGAAGGTATTCAGAGATCAATAAGGATTCAAAAGCAGATAAAAATGCTTGTGGCGGTGGGATAACCTACACTCATCGGAAATACCAAACGGCTTAATGGAAACCGGCAGATCTAAAGAAAATTTTTTCGGTTGAAATACTGGTTTCAGAAATTATTTCGATAGAATAACTTACTTCCAGAATAAGATTCGACTGAAGATAACGAGAAACATAAAAAAATGGTAACTGAAGTGAAATACTTCACTTTCGTTTCTGAACCATAACTTTATATAAAGTATTGATTGAGCATTTCTTACTGATGGTTTCAACGAATCACATATTTCGACTAAACTTTTCCATTATTATTTGTCATACGTGCATTTATTTGATATCGACAATATACAAGATCGAAACAAAATAGAAGAAATGCTTCATTTTGTTTCAGTTCACACCAACCATAAATGAAAGGAAACCTAGAATTAAAAAAAATATGAATAGCTGATATTTATTAAATTGAAACCCTATGTATTTTATGATTTACACAAATGAATGATACATATTACAAGTGTTGTGTTTCAGTAAATCTGAAAGAAATATTTCAATTTGAACTTCATCAGTTGAAGTGTGAATGGTTGAAGAAAGCAAATTTTCACTTTATACCTTTTTATTCAACTGATGGAAGTATTTGTCCAAAGTAGAGCGTAGAGAAAAGTTTATAGTGTACTTTTTTGCTTATCAAACAGAACATGTAGAAACTGCAAAACGCAACTATTGAAAATAAAAGTATAAAGTTTGATTGCTCACCAACGTTCATCCTTATTTCCAGTGACTGTATCCATAAAAATGGAAAACGAAAACAACGTCGCACATTGAACGAAAATGACTTTCAATAAAATGATCGACACCCAAATATAGTTTTTCAATATCTAGCAGTTTCGGAAATATGGAACGCATAGGTGCAAAAAGTGTAATAAAATGAGTATCTTCAAATCATTTGTTTATGAATGGAATTAAACCTTTCGAAATTGGTGAAATTTTGACTTTCAAATTCGGAATTTCTAAGAAACAAATAAAAAATGTATGGCCATTCTACGCTTCTACGCTCGACATCACATTTGGTATTCGATACTTTTATTTGCAAGTGGTGGATTTACATGGTTATGTTGATTCTGATTATGTTTTCGAATAAAAACACTTTTGGTTATGGTTCATTCCATAGATCTTTAATGTAACGAAAGATTTTATTTGTTGTACACGCTTAACTTGTTTTAGTATCTTTTTTAGTTATCGGGTATAGTTGCTTCACTAGTAATTTTGAAGTTGCAGAGGCTGAATGTATCATTGATGAGTTTGAATGTTTATCCTCTTCTTGAGTGGAAAGTGACCGAGTAAGTAATTTAGGTACGTGTGGTTATTTCATAGTTATGTGATTCTGGGTTCAGTACTATGGGTTGGTTTTTTCTTCTGGAATTCTTTCGTAGATCAATTTTTGAATCACTTACAACTGTAAAAAAACAGGAAAGCTGGTGATATATTTGTCACGAGTATTAAAAACCGTTCGTGACAATAGACTTCAAAGCACCTGATCTTTCATCGGAATCTTAATAAAGACGATGTATTTCAATTTTGCACATATTAGATATATTGTTACCATCATTATTTTTTCCGTGAATGAGATCTCAAAGAATGTAATCTATTGAAGGGTATGTATGGTTTAAGTAGATAAAATGACTCTAAATTTACAATCTGAATGTCTTGAAAATATCCTATCATTAAGTTTTAGAAGGTTTTGATGAATCATATCGTTTCATCCTTCAGCCTTTATCTTTTGATGAGACTCCGGGATTTGACTTAAATTTTTTATAGAGGGCTTTGGAATTTTATGTGGGCCCCTTTACTTTACGGGTTTCAACTTCAGTTCCGGAGACTATATTGCCGCGTTTAAAAGGTTCTAAGTGATTCAATCAGTTAGATGAGTCATGATTTTTGTCATGATCTTTGATCATGAAAATAAGGATAATATTTTTTTCCATTATATTTCAGAAGTTCCTCTTGTGAGCAGCGTAATTCCATCCATAATTAAAACAAATCACCGACATTGAGGTGTATAAATGTTATTATTATTTCCATTTAGATTTTTTTCAATATTTACTTTTGAAATCAGTTATCAATTGATATTTAAAGATTTTTTCAGTAAGAACTATCAAAAACCACCTGTTGCCAAAATGAAGAAAATGTAAGTACTGTTTCTCATCACAGTGTTTTTCTGTTAATCTGAACAGGACTAACATTGCGAAATAAACCTTGAATATCAGGTTCATAATTCAATTATTATGATTTCGAATGTGTTTGTTATTTGGAACCTGCCGAAAATATAATGGTCCTTGTCTAGCGCCCATTGAACGTGTCTAATATGTTTAATGAACCTTAATTTGTGTATAGCGGTATAATGCTTATTCGGAACCTTTGTTACCAAACTTTCTCAACATGTAATATATTTTGGTATGCAATGGATTTGAAGAACTCACAGACGAAGTCGAGTAAAATTTAAAAGGACAACTATTCGTTATTATTCAATTTCAAAACGATGATATTGGAAAAGAAATGTTCGTGAGAATGACTCTTTTATAAATAATAATATAAATAAAAAGAAACTTATATCTACATACACATAAACATTTATAATTCAGTTAGTGACCATTAACTGTTCACCAAAAATTAATTTTCAAAGACAATATTTGGAAAAGTGACAAGATGTGAATTTAAAGGGTTATATTTTTAGGAGTGATTAATTTTTGGGAAAGAAAGTTTTCGGTTTTCTGCTACTCCATATGTCTTAGAAGAAATACTTCCTATATGATAAAAGAATAAAAAAGATGATTAGGTTATTTAGTAAAAAATTATTGGGAGTAAAGCTGAAGTTTTGTTTTTAATGAAGGTTTTTTCTGACTCGGTATGGTAAGGTTTCTCAAGAAGTTCAATAGTTGTTTGGTATCAAATGGTTCTGATGTAATTCTTTCAAATAACTTACTATTTGAAGGAAACAGTTCACATGGCACGTATTTCTAAATTTGTACTATACTACCGTAGTGACATCTATATCCGTAAGATCTGACCATTATAATGAGTATCAGTCCTGAATTATAGTTCATTTTTTTATATCGACGTAGTAATAAACTATACAGCTTGTGATAACAATATCAACACTTTTTAATTGACTTTGAATTCATTGTGACCCGTCTTCCACATCCAGATTTTTCGATTTCCTGTAACAGATTCAAGAGATTGGTAAATCCATGCACCACTGGTGCCTCTTTGGAGAGATTCCAAAAGAAAATGTTTATAACGTAAGATGATGGTAATGTCCCGAAGGCTGAGGTAACTAAGTGCTAAAATGCTTGAAAACAAATTTTAGTTTAGTTACTTTTGAATTCCCTGTTCTGTTTCTGGTATGTAAATGAACGAGTCCACACTGTGTGGATCTTCAAATGCACCAAAAATGCACCAAAAATTTAATCACTTATTCGCAATATTTTCTTGGGACTTCTAACAATGAACTGCTATTACATTTTTTATTACTTCAGATGCAACGCTACTTCCAGTTCCAAACTGGGTTTGTTTCGGTTCTCAGTTAGATGTAGTTGGATTCTACGCAGTCGCCAAAACTTGTTTTGGTTCCTTTAGGACAGTTCTGGTATCATCCCCAAAATTTTTTGAGCCAATTTAGAATTATTCCAAATTTTTTTTGGTGTCATTGGTATCGACTACATGGGTCATTAGCATCGTGTCCTGGTTAAGCAATGTTAATAACTCCCCGACCCACCTAGGGAGCATCATGGCTATTCGCAATCCGTCAGCCATGTAACGTTTCAGAATCAACTAGATAAGATAAATCAACTGGTTAGAACTCCTGATTTACACAAGCGCACTATATATGTGGTGTGATAGATAACATCCTAAATGGGGAAACATGGATTTTCCTAGAAAGAACAAAATCCTGGCTGGTAGGCCGTTGTCGAATGGTACCAAATTTTTCGTCTGCGTATGAGACATACATCATCAGTGGTAAATAAGTTGAAAGCGAAGACGAAGCTGCGTATCTCATATTTATAACTTCACAGGTTGAGGAGAGGGAAGTGGAAAGGCATTGTGGGGCAGAGTTTATTTCTGTTCGACGGTGTGTAAGGTAAATTCATGAAACATCTATTTTGAAGGTAACATTTATTTTTACTTTTCTGATTGATTCGGCCGTTACTTAATGAAGATCCATAGTAGTTTCATAAACTACAACTCACGGTTTGATCTCTACAAACTTTATTTGAAAAATATATCAAGACACGTTTCGCCAACACAGTAGATTCTTCAACAGTGAAATGAATACTCAAATCAGCTACTGTTTTGGCGAAACATGTGATATATTTTTCAAATAATGTTTGTGGAGATCAAATCATGAGTTTTAGTTTATGAAATTGAAGGTTATAGTATATACGAAGTCAATTCGAATGGCATGAAAACTAAATAATTAGTTACCGAACTAGATACGGCTGGCATACCCTGAGTGATATGTAAGAAATTTATACGAGGTCTATGTGGTAGGTTTTATATGGTATTAACGAGTAAATTTATAATAATCGGACATTAGTCTTTTATTGGGCTGTTCGGATTGACTTCGTGTAGACTACAATTTGTGTCCAAAAGTTCAACATGATCGAGACAAACAAGTACACAGTGTTTAAAGTTCAAGTTCAGCCTCTCGAAAAGTTAATCCAGTGAAAATAATTGATTTCAAAATCTTTTCATTGAAATTTGTCATAAAACCCCACAAAAATTAGCTATTTGGGCAAAAACTTGAGTTATCATATCAGGCATAGACAATGAAGGTATCAAATTATTTATGATAGGTATAGGCAATGTAGGCATAACTACTCAGATTTGAATATAATCTAATCAACAAAATAAACAAGTCGTCAATCAAAGAAGATTTTGGCATACGTTTTTAATTCTCTATTTGGTACTAGGATGAAATATGGATTTATATCGGCAATTCAATTCACTGTGTCGTTGAATCTAAACGAAAATCGTCTGCATGGAGGCGTACATGAGAGCTTTTGTGGATCGGTAGTCCAAAATTATGAGTCAAAACACAAGAGTTTACTTGAAAATAGTTAAATAAACCGAAACTGGTCGTAAAAGTCATTTTCTTTATCCTATATTCATATCAATAGTTTATTTTATTCGTTTTCTCGAAGATACGTTAAGGACACGAAAAGACTCACTTACTATGTTATTGTGATTGTATTGGATAAAAACAAAACCGCATGTGCAGAATATGAAAATAACCTTTTAGCATTACAAATTCACTACACAATAATGGAGTTTTGAGATGAGTACAGGAATACGTCACTTCCGCAGCGGCGAGGCCATAGAACATCGTGTTCTGCATATAGAACACTTCTAATCGGAAGCACTTCTGTACGGTTTGCGTTCACACATTTGCCGACCTGTGTATTATCAACCGCAAATTGATCATTCTTGTTGAAATTTACATGAGATTGGATCGATTTGGTTTTTCTTTGCGGCAGTGATTTACGACTCTCTATTGTCAGCGGGAAATTCACAACAATAGGCAGAACGACAGCATCCAAAAATTAAATGTTTCAATTTGCTACATTAGAGATTGACATTTATTTTTCTATATTAATTTCCCTATAATATAAAACTATAAAATACAGTAGTCTGTCATGATAAGTTGCCAACAAATGGCGTCACGTCTATGTAAATGTCAGTTTGCTTCGTTTGTATAGTCTAAGTAACCGGTATTGTGTATAGTTGAAGCTATCGGCGAGTTCAAAGGCCAAAAAAATCAATACAGAGAAATGAAACCGCTGCCAACTAGCCCACGTAGACTGTAGACTTGGCGGTTCATATTTTATGATTTTTACTAAAGAGTTTTATGGTTGGCTGAAGAGTCATAAAATTAAAT